>CALNVZ010003434.1:587841-707534 GCA_940671915.1 Paracentrotus lividus | reverse complement strand
TATATTTACAGTTCAATCACAATAAGATGGAGAACAAGAAAATCAAATGTAAAATGCATTTTTATTGATCACATTAAAGTCCGCACCTGACTTACATCCTGAACTTTGGATATTTCTAATTTTTATTGAATTTTATACCATTGTCACGTTGATTTATTCATATTTTTATTGACACTAATTTGTCATTGATGTCATCCTGGGTCCACAGTACTCCTGAATACATGACAAAGTGAAAGATAATTTTCAGTTTATATTTCGTAACACAACTCTATACCTTGGTACATTTTAACGTGGGATTTAATCATTGTCAATTTTTAAGCATTAAAAAGTTCAATTATTCTTCTTTTATTGATACCCTATTTGAAATAGTAATTCATTTGAATGCACATAACTCACGATATAATGCAAAGTAAAAAGTGAAAAGTTCGAAATGTATTATTGCTCGCAGCAGACAATAATACTCACAAGGGCATTCAATTTGCAACATTTACTATTCTGACGTTCCTAACATTCAGTTCTTCCATGCAGAAACACTATCGTTACAATAGGGTGTCATTAAAAGAGGAATAAATTATTGACAATGGTCGAAAATTCAATAAAAAATTAGAAATACCCCCAAAAGTTATCAGAGCCAAAAATTCGAATTGCGGAACTTCGCTTTGATAAATGCATTTTGCAACATTTGACTTTTACTTTTCTCCATATTTCTGATATTTTGTGCATTGAAGCATGACATAATCATTACAAGTAGGATATCAATAAAAAGGGGAATAAATTATCTTTCCAATCGTATGAATATCAGGAAAAACTACAGCGTCCCTGAAAAGTTATCATGGCCCAAAGTCTATTTGCGAAACTTTTTGTGAGGGTTTATATTATTTTTTAAATTGTAGTTCAACACTTTCATCTTATTTACAAGTGCACTTGGAATAGTTTAACTAGACAGATGGCGCTATATTATTATGGATTCCCCAGTCAGTTTGGGAAGTTCGTCACTCCATTTATTATTATTATTATTTATTCGATCAAGAAAACAGCATACAGAGTAAAACATAGTGAAACAGGAAATACAAGGTAAGATAAAGTGAATCGCATGTGGATCAGGGTACACAAAAGAGAATTCTTCACTGTTGCCCGCATGTGTACCCTCACATGCTATTCAAATTCCCAAAATATTTGGACAGCATCAAATTCGCCATTTAATTTCCTACGAAGTTTGCTCGCTTTGAAAGTACTCGATTCAAACTCCCCGTCATAAGCAATCAAATTGGTAAATATAGGCTCAAGTGCGTGCTTTCCCGCAATCAAATCCGCGCTTAGGCAATTACTTTGACATTGGTTTGATCAAGTTGGTAGGCCGTTACAATTTGGCAAATCAATTTAAACTCTTGACTACTTTCGAATTAAACGTTTAAAATAACGTTTCATTTTTGTTGAGCTTTAGATCATTTTAAATGTTTCTTTTCTGTTTAGTTGTGATTCCCCAAGAATGAAACATTGTAAATAAAGTTCCCTTTTTTTTCAAGCTCTGGTTAAAACTTCAGAATAAAATGTCAAAGATCATTTGGCCCCTTAGTTAATTTAAGGTCGATTTTGCACCCCCTAAATTTAAGTCATTTTGGCACCCCCTAAATCTAAGTCAATTGGCACCATTATCACTCCTTAGTTTAAAGTCAATTGGGCACCCCTTGGCTTCAAGTCAATTTCCACACCCCCTTCGTTTAAGCTTTCATTTAGCGCCGCCTATTTAACTTTATAGTCGATTTGGCGCCCCTTAATTTAAGCTCGAATTGGCGCCGCCCTAGTTCAAAATCGAGTTGGCGCCCCTTAGTTTTTAGATAAATATGGCACCCTTATAAGTTTAAAGGTAAATTTGGCTCCTCCCCCCCCCCTCATTTTTTCTCCTCCCCCTTTCCCTTACTCTCTCTTTTTAGGTGGTCTGTCTTTGACAAATCACCTCTTAATTTCGTCAGAATTTCTTCTTTCTTTATTTTTATTTCTTTATTTTATAGCCAATATTTGTGTCCACTCTATCTCTTAATCTATCATATCGATTTCCTTCAATTTCATGTCATCAATGGATGTCACTATGAAGATGTCTTCGAAGTTTTCAAGGTCATCAAATTATGATGACGTCATCCGACGCCATTTTGTAAAATTACATTAACAATCATAACTTCATGACCAATGACTGAAAATGACCCATATTACATGACATAAACTTCACATGACCCTTGACCTAAGCATACCACCAAAGTCACCTAAAAGTCTGACGTGCGCGTACGCGTACGTCAAAATTTCAAAATGCCCTAAATCACCTAGTATCAAGTTTGCATACGTTTCAGCAATTTCCAGCATTTCAAAATGCGCGCGCGCTGCATGGTGCGCGCGCTCATTGCGCTTTCACTATAACGCAACCTTCAATCGCCATTTTTATTATGCCATCTAATAGAGCATTAATTTCTGAACATTTTGATACCATTTTCAACTTGATACGACCAATAATAAGGAAACTACAGCCCGTCAAACTTTTCCGCGCGCGTGCGCGCATTTCTCTCAATAGGCCAAATATGGCAAAAAATGCCTTTACAAAATTCCTATAGCTCGAAAAATAGTCCACGAACACCCAAATTTTTTTTTAATGAACATGTTTAGTATGAGTTGTAGATATGATTTCATGGCTGTTTACCCATTATAAACATTATGACGTCATCAAAATGGCGCCTAAACTCAAAATTTCATTTTTTTGAAAATGACGTCATAAAATTTATGCAAATTTTGATTCCAACTCTTTAAATATTGGTCGATTTTCGCCCCAATTTCAATATGTTGTAGCTGAGGATATACGCTTTCGGGAACGTGACCTTAATTTTTCATTTAAACAAATGCATCATTGTCAAAAATGGCAATATATAAAGGCATGTCATTTTTGCTCATTTTGCACGCAATCTCTATTACGAAGCACTTTTGGTTGAAACATAAAACTGCAAGCCCTCCTGAAATGACCATTCCCTCGTCATTTCTGCTTCATTTTCTCTGAAATTTTGATAGGTTGTAGGCAAGGAAATTCTCTTAACATATTATACGTTTTTCAAATCAGACTCCGGAATCATGACTTATATAACTTCCGTACTTGAAATGTTTTGCCGTCTGGAATTTTTCGTTTTACGTGTAATCCTTCATAGATTTTAGCTCAATCGGTAAGGCGTCTGACTCGTAATCAAAAGATCGTGGCTCTGTGGTTCGAGTCCGTGTGTCTACATTTTTTTTTTCTTTTTTTTTTCATGTGAATGTCTTCCTCGGTCGATTTCAACACACAAACAATAGCCAATAATGTAATAAAAATAAATTTTACTTTTTATATAGTCAAAAAGCAATTTTTAGTATTTATGTACACAACCCTATGAGGATAACTATTGCTTTGTATGAGCGTATATCAATCAGTGCATTCCTCAGGAGCCAAATTTACCTTAAACTTATAAGGGTGCCATATTTATCTAAAACTAAGGGGCGCCAACTCGATTTTGAACTAAGGGCCGGCGCCAATTCGAGCTTAAATTAAAGGGGCGCCAAATCGACCTTAAAGTTAAATAGGCGGCGCTAAATGAAAGCTTAAACGAAGGGGGTGTGAAATTGACTTGAAGCCAAGGGGGTGCCCAATTGACTTTAAACTAAGGAGTGCCATATTGGTGCCAATTCGATCTTAGATTTAGGGGGTGCCAAAATGACCTTAAATTTAGGGGGTGCAAAATCGACCTTAAATTAACTAAGGGGGCCCCAAATGATCTTTGACATTTTATTCTGAAGTAATTAACCAGAGCTTGAAAAAAAAGGGGAACTTTATTTACAATGTTTCATTCTTGGGGAATCACAACTAAACAGAAAAGAAACATTTAAAATGATCTAAAGCTCAACAAAAATGAAACGTTATTTTAAACGTTTAATTCGAAAGTAGTCAAGAGTTTAAAAATGATTTGCCAAATTGTAACGGCCTACCAACTTGATCAAACCAATGTCAAAGTAAATTGCCTAAGCGCGGATTTGATTGCGGGAAAGCACGCACTTGAGCCTATATTTACCAATTTGATTGCTTATGACGGGGAGTTTGAATCGAGTACTTTCAAAGCGAGCAAACTTCGTAGGAAATTAAATGGCGAATTTGATGCTGTCCAAATATTTTGGGAATTTGAATAGCATGTGAGGGTACACATGCCCCCGGGCAACAGTGAAGAATTTCTCTTTTGTGTACCCTGATCCACATGCGATTCCACTTTATCTTACCTTGTATTTCCTGTTTCACTATGTATTTTACTCTGTATGCTATGTTTTCTTGATCGAATAAATAATAATAATAATAATAAATGGAGTGACGAACTTCCCAAACTGACTGGGGAATCCTATAATAATATAGCGCCATCTGTCTAGTTAAACTATTCCAAGTCGCATTGTAAAATAAGATGAAAGTGTTGAACTACAATTCTACAAAATAATATAAACCCCTCACAAAAAGTTTCGCAAATAGACTTTGGGCCATGATAACTTTTCAGGGACGCTGTAGTTTTTCCTGATATTCATACGATTGGAAAGATAATTTATTCCCCTTTTTATTGATATCCTACTTGTAATGATTATGTCATGCTTCAATGCACAAAATATCAGAATATGGAGAAAAGTAAAAAGTCAAATGTTGCAAAATGCATTTATCAAAGCGAAGTTCCGCAACTCGAATTTTTGGCTCTGATAACTTTTAGGGTATTTTCTAATTTTTATTGAATTTTCGACCATTGTCAAGATAATTTATTCCTCTTTTCAATGACACCCTAATTGTAACGATAGTGTTGTTCCTGCATGGACAGAACACCTGAATGTTAGGACAAGTCAGAATAAGTTAAATGTTGCAAATTGAATGCCCATTGTGAGTATTATTGTCTGCTGCGAGCAATAACAATACATTTCGCAACTTTTCACTTTTTACTTTGCATTATATTCGTGAGTTATGTGCATTCAAACATGATGTTACTATTTCAAATAGGGTATCAATAAAAAGAAGAATAATTGAACTTTTTAATGCTATAAAAATTGACAATGATTAAATCCCCACGTTAAAATGTACCAAGGTATAGAGTTGTGTTACAGAAATATAAACTGAAAATTATCTTTCACTTTGTCATGTATTCAGGAGTACTGTGGACCCACGGATGACATCACCATGACAAATTAGGTGTCAATAAAAATATGAATAAATCAACGTGACAATGGTATAAAATTCAATAAAAATTAGAAAATATCCCAAAAGTTATCAGGATCTAAAGTCAAGGTGCGGAACTTTAATGTGATCAATAAAAATGCATTTTACAACATTTGATTTTTTACTTTTCTCCATATTCTGATATTCTGTGCATTGAAGCATGATACAATCATTACAAATAGGATATCAATAACAAGGGGATTAAATTATCTTTCCAGTGGTATGAATACCAGGAAATACTAAAGCGTACCTGAAAAGTTATCATGGCCCAAAGTCGACTTGCGAAACTTTTTGTGAGGGGTTTAGTTGCATAGACTGTAGTTGCAAGCACATTAAAGGGGAAGTTCACCCTGGAATTGTATTGGTTTAAAAAAATGCAGAAAATTAAAAGAAAAATATGAGTAAAAGCTTGAAGAAAATCGACCAAAAAATAGCAAAATTATGAATATGTAAAGTTTTGATTCTGTGACGTCACGTGCGAGCAGCTCTTCTACGTGTTGTGTATTATGTAAATTCCATAAATTTGTTTTTTTTTCATGGTTCTTGATAAAGGAACGGGTCAATATGATAGAGGCATGTATATGAACATATGTTTGATGATATATCGACCGCCCAGATGACATAATTAATTTTCTTTTGAAAAAATGACACTTTATGAAATTTACACTACATAATTAGAGAACTTCTCGCACGTGACGTCACAGAATCAAAACTTTGAATATTCATAACTTCATTATTTTGTTGGTCGATTTTCTCCAAACCTTCACTCATATTATTTTTCTTTCTGCATTTTCTAAAACCAATTTAAACCCAGGGTGAATTGGACAGCCTGTGAGGCGCACACGCCGAATCTGCCATGTCAAAAATCAAACAGGAAAAGATTGTCTAATACCACACACTTTATCAGAGAGTAAAAAATAATACACATTTTGATAGTAATATAGTTTGAAAAACTACAAAAAATCTATTTACAGTATAATTCAAAAACTATAATCCGAACATGAAAAAAAATGAACCTAGAAAAAGCTCTTTCTGGCTATGCCCATGTTTTAAGACTTTCAATGAGAAGATGAGTAAATTGTCTTTTAACGGTTCGTGGAACTTTCTACAGCAAAAAAAGAAAAAAAAAAAAAAAAAAAAAAAAAAAAAAAAAAAAAAGAATGTCTTTTTGAGCAGGAAAGCAGGCGCGGATCCAAAAAAAAAAATCGAATCAATTGAATGCATTTCTCGGGCCCTCGTTTTCACGCTGAATTTTTTAGTACTTGTTAAGCAAACTATACAGTTTCATAAAATGAAGAGAACGAAAAATTGTTCTATTCGGTGAATTTTGAACAAATTTGAGTTTAACCCCCCCCCCCCTTAAATTGGTAGGGGAGGGGGCGCCAAATTGATAATGGGAGGCCCCCATTTGCACTGTGGGTCACCGATCTCCCTTTTTTCTTCTTCTTCTTTCCTTTCCTCCGGCTTGTTTTCCTTTTCCTTTTTTTTTTGCGCCCCCTTAAGCTCCGCCCGGGGCACGTGCTGCCCCCCCCCTAAATACGCCGCTGTGCGCCGGCCTTATTTTCTTCCTTTTCTCCTCCTCTCCTTTCTTGTCATCTTTTTTCCCTCCTCTTCTTCTTCTTCTTCTCTTTCCCTACTTTCCTCATTTTCTCTCTTTTTTGCGCCACAAATAGGGGGCGGCCGATTCGGCCCCATGAATCCGCCTATGGCCTCCTGTAGGCCTACACTGTAAAAAAAAAAAATACAGACAAAATAGAGCAAAGTGATGTCAGCAGAGTCGCCATACTAAAATGTAATTTAAAATACAGTTTTGCTGTAAATTTCACCCTTAAGAATAATGTTGAGAAGGAAAAATATCATTAGAGTTTTATAGCATACGTATTTGGTTAAAACGGAACAAAATGTGTTACTCCTGATGTATATTTTTTTATTTCTCACGTAATTATTTGCAGGAGAAACTTACAACAAAACTGTTTTTTGAATTACATTTTTTATGGCGACTCTGCTGACAGCAGATTTCCTGTAAAAATACATATATTTTTTACAGTGTACACTGTAAAAAAATAATAAAGGCAAAGTGATGTCAGCAGAGTCGCCATACGAAAATGTAATTTGAAATAACAGTTTTGCTGTAAATTTCTCCCTTAAGAATAATGTTGAGAAGGAAAAATATCATTAGAGTTTTATAGCATACGTATTTGGTTAAAAAGGAAAAAAATGTGTTACTCCTGATGTATATTTTTTTATTTCTCACGTAATTATTTGCAGGAGAAACTTACAACAAAACTGTTTTTTGAATTACATTTTTTATGGCGACTCTGCTGACAGCAGATTTCCTGTAAAAATACATATATTTTTTACAGTGTACACTGTAAAAAAATAATACAGCAAAGTGATGTCAGCAGAGTCGCCATATACGAAAATGTAATTTGAAATAACAGTTTTGCTGTAAATTTCTCCTCTAATAATTAATGAAAGAGAAGGAAAAAAAATCATTAGAGTTCTATAGCTTACATATTGGTTAAAACGGAACAAAATGTGTTACTCCTGATGTATATTTTGTATTTCTCACGTAATTATTAGCAGGAGAAATTTACAATAAAACTGTTTTTTAAATTACATTTTTTATGGCGACTCTGCTGACAGCAGATTTGCTGTAAAAATACAACATTTTTTACAGTGTAGCCTAGCTATAAGCTCAATATTTTTTTCAACACAATTTGTTTTAATTTCTCTCGGGAAAGATTGAATAATTTAAACGCACCGTCAGTCAGTGCGCACGTCCAAAATTTCAGTGTAATCACTCTTGTGATGCATAATCAGCTCAAAATCCACTTAGCTTCTTCGACTATTAACGTTCTAGAGACTTTTTATTTGGTAAACAATAGAGTTCAAAGGACCAAAACATCACCACCGCCGAAAACTCGTGATCTCTGAGATCATCCGGTCGAACTTTGTCTACCAATGAAAACAGAAACACCAATGATACCACCACCAGCGAAGAAGTACCTCCCGACGACAGAAACAAACGATATTCAGCCGACGGTCAGCCGTGACTCTGTGGAAATGGCTGCCTCTTCGGAATGGTCAGGCGACAAGCGCCCGTTGCTTCGGGAGGAGGAAGGGGAAGAAGACGACGGGGAAGCGGAGGCGATAGATTATGCACAGCGATCTGATTTAGGACATGGACGCCCAATTCAAGTGAATGGAATCGAAGGAAATAATGTTAAAACTGATGGTACTCAGGAAGAACCTGTGGTCACTATACAAGACGTAAAACCACCGTGTTCAGCTTATGTGACTGTTATTGTTTTATTTTGTGTGAATCTTCTCAATTATTCGGATCGTTACACAATTGCAGGTGTGTGGCAGTGAGATTGTTCTTTCACTAATTCAGTTTCATCATCAAGATCATGATCAGGATCGTGTGACGACATAATTTATTGATCAGACATTGGTTGATAATTAAACTTTTTTTGGTTGTTTTTGTTGTGTGAGCACTGACCAGGATGATGATATGTTTGTGCAAAATGTTTTATCTAGATGTCTACTTCTTCAGTTCTTGATTGTGAATTTAGAATAGTCTAGAATGATTTTCATATGACTGTGATTAGACTAATTATTAGTTTATTACTCTGTTGTATTTTTTATCTTTTTTAATAGACATTACATTTATGAACAATTTAAAGTTAGTATGGAGTCTAGGACTAGATCTGTGTACATTCTGATTAAGTTTGTGACCATGGTCAGGAAATGTGACCATCAAAAGTTATGATGACACAAGCAGGAAGTAAATATTGGAAGAGGTCAAACCATGACTAGGGCTTGATGCCAGGTTATGTATTAATTTGAAGATAAAATGAATAGGGTCACCTTCGCAATCCATTATCTTTTGTATTCTAGCTAGTTGAGTTACTAGGGTGAACTGTGTACACTTTGTATTGATGTTTTACAATGAAAATAAGATGTACATTGTAGACTTGTGTATGTGTCTTATTCTCAAGTAATCTTTTCTTTTCATTTTTTTTTTTTTCTTTCTTTTTTTTACTAGAGTACATGTTTCAAAATGTTTAAATCATGAAGTTCCATGAGAATATAAAGATACAAAATGAAACCAACCATGAAGTAGATTCAAAACATGATAGATTAAGAAAAGTCTGATTATAAAGAATCAGAAATTAAAACAATTTGAAGTGTCACAGTTCAAGTGACAGTGGACTGAAAAAAAAAAAGATAAAAAAAAACTTGCTCTTCATGAGAAACATTGTATTGTATCAGTATCCTTTTATTTACTTACAAAATTTCATTAACTCCAAATATATTAAAATAATCATTGTAAAATATGGTTTTTAAAGTTGACCCTAGTTTTAAAGATATTCTTTTGTCACTCTCATTCGCCAACAGCTAATCTGCATGACATTCAAATCTATTTCAACATTGCTGATGACAACAGCGCAGCTGGACTTCTGCAGACCATATTCATCGTTGGTTACATGGTGACGTCTCCCATCTTCGGCTACTTGGGTGACCGCTACTCTAGGAAGCTCATTGTAGCCTTTGGGATTCTGACCTGGTCAGGGCTAACTCTTGCCGGCTCCTTTGTTCCAGCAGACGTAAGTTTTATCTACATTTACAGGTTTTAGAAAATGAATTTTTTGAAAAAGAAAATTTATAATTTTGTCACTTAGACTTTGGTTAAAAGATGGTCAATAAATGGCAGAAAACTAAAAAAAAAAAAAAAAAAAAAAAAAAAAAAAAAACATTATGAGGGTGCTATTGAATAAAGATTTGCACTGTTTACTTTGCCATCAATGGTACATGTAACTTCCATGGTTATGCTGAACAGCCAATAAAACTATAGTACTTAGTATTTCATGAAAGTAACATTGATCACAAAGGTACTGTATAATATTTAGAAGTTTCATAGAATAAGGTGTTCATGTACCTCTGTAATGTTGAGAAAAATGTAAATTTTGGACCGTACGTGTATGTAGTACATGTATGCGCATGGGCCTAAAATGAGTTGTCTAAAATTTGAGGGAGAAGCAACAACGTTCAACTTCCAGGTTGGCATACATGTACATGTATCTCTTGAATCTTTGCTGCAAATTATTTGCTGAAACATGTTTTGATCAAGAATTGATGTAAAAGCATATTCCATTAAAGCACTAGATGACTGATTTTCCTTGTGATTAACATGAGATGATAACAATGGAGAATTAATCTTGCGATGGCTTTGAGTAGAAAAATTGTTCGTTCAAAGATTTAACATTGAAAGCAAGCTACAAAATGTTTTGGTTTCATTAATTTATTAAGGAAGTGACAACTTGAGATTTGCAGATTGATATCCTTTAAAAATCGAGGTATTGTCTGTTAAACCTGGTGTATAGTTTTGGTAACAAAAAAAAAGGAATCAGCATAAAACCGATTAAATATAGTCTCATGTTGTTCACATTGCACTAAAAGATATGTGTGAGAGATTTTGTGATATTCTTTTCACGATTTCCGGTGAATTTCAGTGAAATGTTTCAACCCAAACATAATGTAACGGTTTTTAAGACCTTTGCTGGGGTGTCCAGTCCCCCGAACTTCCCGCATGAATGGAGCGTAACGATCTGTGTGTATCACCCACGCAAGAGAATCCCCATTGGTTTTCCATGTGAACGCCTAGTGCACACTGAGATGAGTCGGATCCCAGACTTATCTTTTTCTATACTTGTATCGTGAAATAAAGACTCTAAAACGAGATTTCACGTACTATAACTTTTTTGTTACAGTTATAGGATTGGGTCTTTCATATTATCTTACTGTGAATCCAAATTGAATGTTTCCTTCTCTCAACACTATACACCAGCTTTAAGAGGTTAAAGGGCTTTAACTTAGTTTTAAGGCTTAGTATATAGGAATATTATCATTATTCAAGGAAGTCCACCCTAAATATGAAGTTTGTTGTGATAAAAGCAGGAAAAAAGAGAATCTGATCGTCAAAAATGAGATGAATATGAATATTTGATAAATCTATTGATTTTAAGATTACATTTTCTACTATCTTCTTCTTCTTCTTGGTTGTTCTTCCTCCGGTTTGTGGAGATCAGCGGCTTCCCGCAGGTTGGTTGTCGAGCTGTGAGAGTTTATTAAGCCGTACATGATGAATTTTGAGGATGTAACGTAGGCAGTGGGTCGTTAGATTAGTAGACATTTGGGTGGGTAGTGTCAGGAAAGGAAATAAAATGCTTGTAGCAAGGGTGGCAGAATCATGGGTGGTAAAAGCTTGGGTAACATCGTCAGGAGGGTTAAGTACAGAGATCTGGCGAGTGAGTGCAGTTCGTTCTGTTGAATAAATACAGAAAAAATAGGGAGGAATAATCCAATAAAAAAGTTAATGATAATAAAGATATAGATCTAGTTCAAGAAATAAATGTATTTCACCTAATATTTTCTCCTGTTTATTTTTGTTTATTATAATTGCAGTCCAGAATACTGTCTATATTTCATCACTGCTGGGTGCACCAGCAATAAATTATAATCTAATCATTTGAATTTTCTTGCAGATGTTCTGGCTATTTCTTCTCCTGAGAGGGATGGTTGGAATAGGAGAAGCAAGTTATGTGACGATTGCTGCTACTCTGATTGGAGATCTCTTTGTTGGTAACAGAAGAACCAGGATGCTCATGCTCTTCTATTTTGCTATTCCTGTAGGAAGGTAATAGCAATTTGTGCGTTTCACTTTAACCCTAAAAGGGCCGGGGGGGGGCCTATTCAGCCCCCCCCTCGACATTTCGCGCGTTCATATTGGTGAAATTTTTTCCCGCGCTCCGCGCATTCATGACTTTTTTCTCTAACATCTTACGCAACTTTTAAAACTATTTTGAAAAAAATTGAGCGTACGGTTCGGAAGTTGCGCAACATTATGTAATGCAGCGCAGACTCAAAAACCAGAGATTTTCTGTATTTGTGTACAAAACATATGGGAAATGGCTTTTCATGCTAAAATCACATTTCTGTATTTAAAATATGGTTATTAGCCATTATTTTAGTTGAAATTGCTATAATCATTAGAGATAATCAATGACAGAAGTATTCCAAACAAAAAAACAATAAAATACATAAGTCGAAAAACAAAGAAATACATAAGAAATTCCCAAAACAATAAAATACATAAGAAATTGAATTAGATACCAGAATTTTTTTCACGTACAATTGTTAGGAATGCTACGAAGAATATTAACACCAAGAATTAGCATTCTAGGAGCATTATTTAATGATTTAGAGCAAAAAGTATGATTTCATGCATAAATTAGCATAATTAATTGATATAAATTAAAAAGACATTATTTTGGAAAAACGAACTATACAGTCTTGTAGATTACATCGCACACTACTATTGTGCAAATTTTCAAGGCGACCGCGCGATCGGCGGCCGAGATCTGAAGGGGGGGCCTAATCAGCCCCCCCCCGGCTGTGAGATGGCAAAAATAACCCGGCCTTTTTAGGGTTAACAGGAGCCGGGTGGCCAATGGCAGGCTCCTTAGAAAGTAATTGAAAAAGCCTGCCTGGCTCCCTAAGATTTTCTAGTATCAGCCATGAAAAATGCTATTTCTTACCAGCACTTTAATCATTATTTCATTGAATTTTTTTTAAAACCTGGTACAAGTATTCTCTAAGTTATTTTTTAAAAAAAGGTATCGTGTCGGTGACGTGTGTAATTTTGTAATAGTTAATGACCATTATTACAATTAGAAAAACAGATGTGATAAACTTGGGCTCCCTGAAACCCCTGTGGGCTCCCTAAAAAAAGTGCTTGAGGAGCCCAGCTGGCTTCCTAAAAAAAAGTAAAGGTCAGGCCCTGATATTGCACGCAAATTGCACCCTTATTGTGGTGTCACTCCTTTTACTCAACACCATGTATTCATATCAATGTGTTTCTCTTTCAAATTGATTACAAACCTCAACTAAACACTTGTACAGTTTTCCTGAGATCACACTTGTCGTTCTACTGATTATGTATCTTCTACACTGCGCTTGGGATTGGGATAAATATATCTTTAATTTTTCAATATGACTATCGGGGAAAGTAAGTTGTTGACTGTACAAGGAAAACTAGGCCTCTCATGATAATGAACGTTGTTAGGGCATGAATTATAAAACGAAAGAATTAATAATATAATGACAACTGCATACTTCTTGTATTAAACCTATGGAAATAAGAGAATTCAGTCGTCATGGGTTAAAATGTAGGCTCAGGCAAGAGATAGAAATGTCAAAATGCATCAGCAATAAAAAAAAAAAAATAGGACAATTAACCAGTCAATTGGTATATGGTTTTCCCCAGTCAGAAACTGAGACTGCATAGAGAAATTCGAGATCACCCTTTTCTTGTCAGATTCTTTATTTCACTTATTTTTCCATGAATAGACAAAAGCCTTGAATGATTTGAATGAAAAAGACATTATTGTGATAAATTGTGAAGAGAGATATTTTTTCATCCTTGAAAGTTTTGGTGAAGTTGAATAAAAGGGGAAGTATTCATTTCAGTTTTGATAAATTAATCTTAAATACGTCATATGAATAATCATAACATACATGTAGGAAGATGTTACAAAATGGTTCATCAAAACTAAAGTAGTACTTGTAACAAGAGGGTTTTATGATTGTTTATTCGTGTTGCTGATAAGATAATGCTGACAATGCAAATAATGAATCATGCATACGTGTCTGTGTTTTAGTTAAAAGTATAAAGTCATACGTGAACATCACTAGCTTCCACTAAAGTTCATTTATTCATAGCCAGAAAAAAGATAATTTACAAAAGAGGTATAAATGAAAGACATTGTCCTTCACCTTCTTGGTTATCATATCAATATTACAAAAGATTGGATCAATATGAGCTATTGGTATTGGTTTAATGTACATTTAGTTAATAACTTGTATTAATGTATGAACATAATCTGAAAGTTTGTTGACTACTTAATATTGAAGCGCTATAAATCATTTATGATCCAGAAGTTTGTTGAACCATTTAATGTCCAAGTTCAGTACATACTGTGTCAATTGAAATAAGTCTGTAGTCTTGCCAAGTTTAAAAAACATATCACAATATCTATTCATTTATTTGAGAACATAACTTTTTTTGGTAAGACATTGAAAGAGTTTGATATAAATTTACTATACTGTACATTCAAAGTACATTGTTGGTTGCTTGTTTTATTCATTTCTAAATATTGAATAGGAAATTAAAGTCAATTTCCAGGTATAAAATAAAATATAAATAGTACTGTATGTTGATTCATATTTCTTACACCTTTCCTACAATTTTGTAATAAAATTTTATTGAATTGCATAACATCCAAATTTATTATTTTGTTACTATCATGTACATAATACTTTAAAAATATATTTTGACTTTTTGTCTTTTTTGCAGTGGTCTTGGCTATATAACTGGTAAATTAGTTGCAGATATAGCAGGTGATTGGAAATGGGCTTTAAGGGTAAGTTACGTATTTCTTACAAGTAGTTTTTTTTCAGTAGACAACATGTAATTCTTCAGCATGCTACAGAGTAATAATTACCCATGCCAGGAACACCATCGCCCACATGCCTCATTATTTTTTTGCCTCCCAAAATCAGATCTTTTTTTTTTTAAAGTTTGAAATGAAATGAAAAAGTTTCGGGTGACAAAATAATAGGAATCACTCCACAAGTATGATACAAACAGCATTTTTTTTTTTTTTTTTTTTTTTTTTTTAAATTTAATTCCTCAAGCACCAGCATAAGTTTACTACAATTAGTTTTAAAATAATGTCAACATGAACCTGAAGGAAGTTATGTAGGTAAAATAATGGAGGCTTTACATAAATCATGATAATAATGGTGGTTTCTTCATTCGTGACACTCGTAGCTCTCAAGCAACTTGACTGTCTTAATCGAGAATGTGGGAACAAGGCATTTGCAGTTCCTGATTCAGCCTGTCAACTGGAACCAGAAGCTATGAAATCATCATGCGAGAATAGCCACCATTTTCTTAATAATCATTTCTCAAAAACTCTACATGTAATGCTTTACAACTAGAATTCACATTGATTCATGTTAGATTTATGTTGACACTATTCTAAAACTCCCTTATGGCAGGCAAAGAAGGAAATAGATTTTGTTTACTTGGATACAGTATGATTTATTGAAAAGAGGAAGGAAATGAAACACGTACTAAATAGATAATAATAATAATGATCACATTCATATTGCGCTTTACACAAGAGCTTCAAAGCATAAATAAAGCTCAGCAGAGCCAATTCCCTGTTTGTATTTCAAACAAGATATGTAAATCTTTGTAGATCAACATTGTTTGTGAGCATATCACGACACATGTACATTGTAAATCCAAAATTATATAAAAGAAATTTGTAGTCCTCATGTGATGTTGTTAATTGTAGAGGGTTATGACTACTGAAAGTGAAAGTAGCGCTTGAGTTTTAAAGTACTGTGTCAAGTTCCCTGTAATTGATCACAAGGTTTGCTATGCAGATAAAATCAATCAGTCACTATGTCTTGGGCATGTCAAGAGAGACTACTTTAAAATTAAAGTAATTGTACTTCAATTGTTTCTTGTGTTTACTCGTAAAATTCTCCTGGGTCAACTGGTCTATTTGATGTCTTACTTATAATGTTGTTGTCAAGTGGTACGTGGTACTTTTTGGTAGAACAAATTTGGAAGCGCTTTGTAACCGCAAGGAAAAGGCGCTATACATGTACATACAAAATACTCTGGCATCTAGATCTATGTATAATGATGCATCTACATGTAGATCTATTTGTAAAGAGATTGATTTTCTTTCATTCATTTGGGAATTATTCAAAATTTTATACATGGTCTGCAAAAAACAATTATGTTTTGTATAAAATGTGCAACTGCAATCAATAGCCTCTTCAGGTACATGTGCCTACAATTCCCCCCTTTTTTTTGACAGCTGGGCTTGCCAGCAAAGTATAGGATTAGAGGCCACTTGAATGAACTGGTTTATTGCTGCTCAGATTGAGATTTTACAAAAAGAAGAATATATTTACCAAAATTATTTTGCAGATATTTCATTCATTTATAAAATATTTCCTGTTTGAAGTCAGAGCACCTTTAATTTTGATCAAAATGCCCTCAATATGAAGAGGGTTGCTATTGCCTGTATCATATACACGTTTACTAAGAATGGATACTTTGTTTCAATCATAATTACCATCAGAGAGTGAGATTATTAATGAGTAATCTGTAATGATTATTTGAGGTACATTACATATGATTAATAGTCTATTAACCCCATTTTGATGAGGTATATTGTAACTTGTAT
This sequence comes from Paracentrotus lividus, assembly GCA_940671915.1. Classification (NCBI taxonomy): domain Eukaryota; kingdom Metazoa; phylum Echinodermata; class Echinoidea; order Camarodonta; family Echinidae; genus Paracentrotus; species Paracentrotus lividus. The sequence goes on along the minus strand of CALNVZ010003434.1, from coordinate 690,950 downwards.
ACCTGTACAATGTATATGGGAACAGCTCTTAATAATGACAATCTGTATTTCCTTTTTCTTTTTTTCAGTTCACACCTCCTCTGGGCATAGTATGTGTGATCCTCATCCTTTTATTGATCAAAGAACCAAAGAGAGGCCAAGCAGAGACTGGTTCTCATACTATGGCAAACACCAGCTACACTACCGATATCATGGCATTAGTTAAAAAGTGAGCACATTCTTCATTCTACTCATAAAAAAGGCTTCAAAGTCAATAAAGAGTGTAATATCTGTGCCCAGTTTTACGGGCATCATAAATGTATTCTTCATTATAAGCTTAGAGAAAAGATTTGTCCAAGTTATGAAGCATACACGTACATGTTCATGTATGTATTAAGGAATGAACATGAAATTTCAAGCATCTCATAAAAATGTGCTGGAATAAAAATTTAACGTGTTTCTAGCTTTTCCTGCCATTACAGACATAATGTTTGACAATCACAGTCTCTAAAGCCTAGAAACAGATTTTGGATTATGAATTTATTTATTTATATTTGGTAACTAAAAAAAAACAACACTTTTTTAATGCTGTAATTAATTTTGCTTTCATTCATGTTACCTTAAAATCATGTAGGACTGGTGCTTTTACTGTCACATTTATTGTAACATTACACACTCTCTATATTTCATATTACAGTAAAAGCTACATATGCTCCACATTTGGACTTACCACTGTTTGTTGGGTGACAGGAGCCCTGGCCTTGTGGGCGGTGACTGCAGTAGAAGATGCTTACAAGCTGCAAGGCATCGACCCTGGAAGGTACATGTATACTAGTACTCTCTGAGAACCCTCATAACACATTTGCGGATTCTTAAATTTGTGCTGCACACCCCACTATGAACTGCTCTATGCCTAAGAAATCATACTCAAATATAATGTGTTTTTAAATTTGTGCCTGGCAATCATCACAATAAACCCCCCAAAATTTCATATTATACAATAAACATCTTTATAAGACTTACTGTATTAGGCTCAAATTTTTGTGCACAGATTTTTTCGTGATATTCGACTAGTTTGGGAATATGTGAGGGATTCATATCATGATTTTTATGATGTTTTCGTTACTATTCTTATATCTATGGGATTTTTTCCATCACGGAGACCTCTTGGAGTCCCAGAGATGTCTCCACGACTTGAGATACATGTAACACCTTATGAGATCGTGTATCACTGCCTGCCTATTATGGACCACTGTTTTGTTTCCTTGGGCATTCTTGTTGGTATACTATGAAAGATCGTTACATCACACAACGTTTTATGTCCTCTCCAGGACGCATCATCAGGCTTCATCAACATCTTTAATTAAAAAATTTTCTTTTACTTCCAGCGTCAGCATACTCTTTGGTGTAGCGACGATGGGAGCAGGATTCCTAGGGGTGGGTCTAGGAACAACCATAGCCCAGGTACTGAGGCGTAAGACTGATAAAGCAGATCCCCTAGTATGTGCAGCTGGTATGCTGCTCAGCGCACCTTTTCTCTTCATAGCTTTAGAGTTATCAGATCAACAGGTCGGCATCACATGGGTAAGTAGATATTGTTTGTCGGCATGGTTATGAATAGTGGGGAGAACAGTGAGCAAGCCCTCTTTTGCCACTAGATTCTAGCTGTTTTCCCTATATTTCCCTATATTGTAGAATTAAAAAAAAAGGCTTGAAAATTGTTGGTTTTTTGTTTAAGATTTTCACTTAGGAATTTGTGCACAAAACAGCCAATTTTGTCGTTTCTGCACAGCTTGCTCACTGTGATGACATTTGATCAGACAACAATTTCTCTGGGATTTTATTTTGTTGGAGATGTAGAGTTAGGGTTGGGGTTATATGTAGTGTAAATGTAAAGATTTGAAGCTTTGAAAATGATTTTTGGATAATGTTGTTGGCTTTTTAGTGCATTGGTCAGTCAAGCATGAACACGTTGACAAGGAATTTGCTGTCTTCTCTACAGTCGGGGCAAGCAACAAGGCCTGCAGTAGTGCTACAAAAATGTATGAGCATCGTGCAAGACTGACCTACATGGTCATGTCGAAAATTAATAAAAAAACTACAATTACCTTAAAAATAATTTATGAAAGCTTCTTTACTTTTAAATAGCAATACTTCCTCATGTAGCAGTCCTCGATGTCAACATGCTTTTGAAAACTCGCTAGTACTCCATTTAAAAAACTTGCATTGAATACAAATGAAACCATTTTTAAAGGATACAATGAAACACATGGTGATATTCAAAAGGGCATTCAATCAATTGTTCCAATTGTTTTTGGAATTATTTCCAAACGATTTCCTCCTGAATTTTTTTTCTTCAAGGAATTACCCCATTATTTGTTTGTGTTAAAAAAGGCATGGAAGTATTCTTTCTGTTTATATCCTAATGTGTGTGTTTTGTTTTTAATAAATAAAAATTATTTTCAAATTGCAACTTTTGTCTGATATCATGCTTCCCTTTTGTTTGTTTTATGTTTTCTTTTCTGTTTTGATAATTGATGTCATTGTTGCTTATTTAGCTACATGTACTATGTATTTAAGATTTCTACAGATCATGAAATATTACAGTTTGATTACTTGATCATGATATCTATATCTTTAATTCCAGACGTTCGTATTTATTGCTGAAACACTGATTTGCTTGAACTGGGCATTGGTACCAGACATTCTATTGGTATGTATGATTTCATACTTTTCATGTCAATTGTAAAGTACATTTTTACACCAAAAGTAAAACAGGAATTTTGTCGTGAAATTGTGCATTCCATTACAAAGAATAACTGGGATTTTCACCAGGTTGTTTATAAGTTACAAACAACCTTACGAGTGCCTTGAAATATAAAGAGGCATGAGAGATGCCTAAATCACTTTAAATTTCAGGAGTTGAAAAATACAGAGTCCCATGCATGCATTTTTCTGCCCGTGCATATGGCTCTCATCGGAATGGAGTAAATTTCTCATTGTTCTAGGGATTCTACAACTTTCCAGTATACAGCAATTATTTGATGAATTGTAATGAACCTTCTTAATCACAATTCAATCTCACGACCTCAACAGTAGATTCCATTTAAGTCGGGGTAACAGAATTGAAGCTCTTTAGAAGTGGGATGTTATATGATAGTGTGATCCGAGGCGTCGGAAGCAACTGTGAAAAGAAAGGACTGGAGGGGCGAGCCATTGTGTGTTAATAATGGCTTGCCCCTCCAATGCTTTGTCTTCTGAGAGGCTTCTGACGTCTCTGAGTCTGATATCTCATGAATGGTGAATTTTATTATTTTTGTTTTTGTATATCCTTCTTAGGCTGTATTAATACCCACTAGGAGATCTACAGGCAATTCTATTCAGATGCTCATATCACATTTATTAGGAGATGCTTTGAGTCCCTGGCTGGTTGGAGCGGTAAGTTTATGGCTAAAACCCTGGGGGTTGTTTCACCAAGTAAGCCATTTATAGAGGTACACATGACTTTACAAAGAACCGGTGATCAGTTCTTGTGCTAAATTATTTGTGAATGTGATTTAATAGTATAGCACCATATCACATGTTCCAATCTTTCTTTATGTCATTCATAACTTTCCAATTAACAAGGTGAAAAATTTTGTGGTCCCATATTACCAGGTTTGCCTCTTAAAAATGCTGCAAATCTGTGTAAAGGTTGCGAAGTGATGCCGTGTTTCATTGTTTAGATGATACATGCATCTCTTTGTGTATTTCGCAGTTCTATATCTTTGCTCTATAACTTTACTTCGCACTCTCTTACCTGTGGGAGGCATTGTTGCAGAGGCAAACCTACTAGTATGATAATATACAAAAACATTTGAAGAAAAACCCCACAGGTCTATATGAGAGAACTGCATAGGAAGGAGTTAGCTGGCAAACCCATTCCATGGTTATAAGTTTCAGTGATTCTTGCTTGAGAATGTAAACTTGAAATGATATATTTTTACTATAAAAATTGCATTTTAGCAGAGAAGTTGATAGTGATAGGACCTGCCAAGAATATATATACATTTCAGGAGTCATTTTGTTATGATATTACTTTTATTTGACTTTCTTACATTGTATAGATTGTAGACTATATATCGGGTAGGATGACAGTGGTAGTACACAAGCAAAGTACACCGGTTTGTCTAGATGCTGTCTATATGACATGTTACTTGACAGATATTTCAATCAATGGCAATTGTCTTTCATACATTGTTGCTAGGTGTCTGATTCCATAAGGCATCACAATCATGGTATTAGCACACAAGCACAGTTCACCAGTCTTGTCCACCTTTAATGTGTTATGTGACTGTAATTTTGATTGATATTAATTTTCTTATATTTTATTTAGGTGTCTGACTCTATAAGGAATCGCCATGAGGATAGTAACAGTACACAAGCACAGTATACCAGTCTTGTCTATTCTCTCTATATGACGTGTTATGTAACCGTCCTTGGTGGAGGGTTCTTCCTCTGGAATGCCCTGTACTACTCTGAGGATAAGAAGAGAGTTGCAACTATTGTAGCAAGTAAGTACTCTGTAATGTACACTCTACAGATTTGTGTCATGTTTTGCTCTAACATATAATAGAAAACCAGGGGGTGTTTCGCTAAAGTGTGTAATGTTATGCATGAATTCATAAATAACTTGGATATGGAGTGCTAAATGGTATACCAAACGTTTATGTTGACGTTTTAAAAAATTGTGATGGTTTTTTCCAATAATCTAAATAAAATTCTGGCCGGACATTATACACAATTAATTTTTTTTTAAAACAATATTTTCCACATTCCATTTGAAGCTCATGCAATTAAACATAGAAGTGATAATCCCATTTGGCTTTGAAAATCAAGTCATGTGTACAGTTATGCATAATCACAGCTTGATGAAACATTCCCTAGGTTTAGTTCATTTTATTATCATCTGTTTTCAATATCACTGCCATTGCTTGACAGTTAACTGTTGGACTTAAAAATTCATTACATTTCCCCCGACAATAGCTAACAATCATTCTTGTTCTTTTACAACACCATCTTGTAGAAATTTTATTTTAGGTCATGCAAAGTAAGTTAAAAGTGAAACAAAAAAGTCCAATAAGTGTCATATGTACATGTATGTGTCAAACATTTAATGAAGGATGACATATTTATGTGCTAGAGATACCAAAGCCCTAGATACCAATAAGGAAATATAAGAGGAAATTGAAATGCAATATTTGAAAAAACTGCGATCTTTTAGTTACTCCATTAAAACAGTCACTATAATCTACGCCTGTTTGAGAAAGGTGCTCGAGACCAAGCCAAATGTCTCATATTATAATAGCACCTTGTAATATAACAAAAACATCTAAGCACATAGAAACATGTGCTCATGTTTGTAATCAAGTCTTGGAGATTTGTCCTTGAAATCCTGTATCTGTGCTTGTTACAATGGGAATGGACTGTAATGAGTTTTGAGAGTTAGTGATCCAATTCTGCCTAGGATTTATTTCATTTATTTCATTTTCACATGATTCAAGCAGTGCTTTCATTTTCATAACAAACTGCTGTAATTGTTTTGTATGGATTTTGAAATATTGTGAAGGAGGAAGTGAGAGAAATTAATTTGATAATGAGACTTTTTAATTTTTTTTTTTTTTTTGGGGGGGGGGATTCCAATTGTCATTAAGAATGTTTTTAAAGTTTGGAAAAATAACATGACAAATTAGAACTAGCCAAAATATTTATAATTTGATTGTAATAATTTAATCGAATTATTTCATTTCCTGGTGAACTTTGCGCGAAATCCATGAAAATTTATCTTCTGGAATATTTTCACAAGTACAGTATGAAACTCTGAACTGATATATTGTGCCAAACATTGACTGTGGCAAGCAAAGAGCTTATATAACCTATGATGCTGAACGTCAATTCACATTTCCAGATGCAATTCACCTTCGTGTAGGAATGCAAATGACAAATATGGATGCTTGAGGTCAGTAATGAATGAAATGTTATAGTCTAAACCCTTTATTTTCTTTTATTTTCCCCTGCACTTCCGCTTACATAATTTTTTTTTATAGGAAGCTGCTTTTTTATTTTGTTGCTCTGGGCAGAATTGGATCATTGTATAGTCATTCTATAGTCATGTGTTTTGTGATTCCTTTTGTGAGTGAATATGTACCCCTGGCCTTATGCACATTTATTTTTTATTATATTTTATATATATGTGTACATGGACTAGTAATCCAAACATTTTCCCTGTCTGTATTCAAAATGTCTTTGTAATTAATTTTGTTTTTATAATTTGTATAATTGCTTGTTTTCATTGTATGATAATAATTGTTATATGCATTTATGTTGACATGGTTTTGTACTCTCAGAATTATATAATTTTTATCACATCATGTTCATTTATCAAAAGAATTTCAGTCAGGCAAAGAAACACCAGTGCCAGAAGTGTGTAATGTCGATGTAGGTTTGTACTGTTTTTAGCTGACATCTTTCATAAACTGATCAGCTTCAATAATTGCGTGCATTATATAACCATGGTTCTGAATGATATCTGCATAATAATCCAACACTCAAAAAGTTTAATTTTTTTCCCATGCACCTTTAATATATAAATTGTTAAAATCACTGCAACCCTATTTGCTGAAATGCTATGAGCACTTCAAAATGAGAGTCATTGACCCAAATTTACAAAGGTGGTTTCAAAACCATGGACTAAAACCGTGGATTATGTAAATTTTGTGTAATAATTACACTTAATTTGGCGCGTACTGTGACAAAGGTCCAATATGAATGTGCGATTTTGTCACAGAGTGCTAAATTTTCACTCGTCACTATGGTTAAGTCTGCTGTTTATTTAAATTAATTTATGTTAACTGTTGACTCAACAGTGGACTCATTGGCCCGAATTCACAAACGTGATTTAGTTAGTCCATGGTCTAAATCAGGTGGTTTGTGAATACCAAAATTTAGACCATGGTCTAAATCCGTGGTTTAAACAATTGATTTAGACCATGGACTAACTAAACCCGTTTGTGAATTCGGGCCAATATGTCAAAACCATAGCAACTGGCATAAATCTAGCGCTTTATGACAAAATCGCACATTCATATTGGACCTTTCTCAATGTCCGTGCTAAAATTAAGCGTAACTATTACACAAAATCTACATAATCCATGGTTTCAGTCCACGGTTTTGAAACCACCTTTGTGAATTCGGGCCAATATTATTCATTACTCAGATCGCAGCACTCACAATACTGCACTGACCTACTTTATTGTGAAAAGGGAAAAATATGAAGAAAAAAATTTTCTCATAAGTATGAAAAGAAACAAACATAGAACCTACATGAAAGTACATGTACCTACATTGTATACCAAATGAACATTCCAATCCCATTATAATGATGTGCTCAGGACAAGCCAATTGTTACAATTAAAAAAAATAGAAAAAAATTGTTTATTGTAACACATGTACACAAATGTGTGCTATGGGATTTTAGTTTTTAGGCTCTTTATAACATAAGTGAATTGTAAACTAAAAAGAAATTGGGGTACATTGTATGATAAGAAATAATGAATTACACGAGAGACAAAAACCACCAAACCCAATTCCCACTAACAAAAATAATACTCTCGCAATTGCTCATTCCTCAAAGCTAAACTGAAGCATTTAAAAAGGGCAAATTATATGAAATAAAATCTAATATCTGCTTACATTTTAGGAGAAAAGCTTTAGGTTTTCATGTTATGCCACATACATGTACATGTACACTTGAGGAGATTCAGTACTGAAATGATTTGTTCCATGCTTGTGCATATCATTCATTTGATAAACACTGTATTGCAATGTTGACAGATCCTTGATTTGTTGACAGGGTGTTGGCTTATAACATTATCCAGGTGGAGAACATAATTTTGTCTCAAAGATAAAAACATAAATACATGGTTGCACTTATTTTCCTCATACAGTGTAGATTTTTTTAATGCCATCGTCATCATAACATATCTAGTCTAATTAAATACTAACTTATCAAATTATTTTCAGTACATTTATTTTACTCATCCGTCTATTTAGTTTATCAAATGAGATCATTGCCTACTAGGTTTCTAGGGTGTAGTTGTCCTAGAACTGGCTAAAATGCACCCAAGGAAGTGGAGAGTGTGCACTTAATGCTATAATTGAATCCTATTAACGGGGTAATAATACATTGCAATGCCATTTTACACGTGTACACATGCTAATCCATGCACAAAAGTGCTCGCAATATACTGCATACCCCTTCAAATCCATTTTATTCATCCTTCTGTAATTTACATATTACTTTATTTTGTGTTCTCTTATAAAAAGAACATCATATTTACTTACATGCACATGTAGATCTGTATCGGATTTCTTCAAGTTTTATTCCCAAGTTAACAGGGGCTGGATAATTACTTGCTCCTTACCAACCCCCTTCTTTTCTGAGAAATAGCGTACATGTACATGTAGCATGTCTTTGTACTGCTTTGAATAAATCTGAAGGCCTACATCTATCTTCTTTCCCATGAACTTTTTATTTGACTTTTGGATGTTACAGCATTTTAAAGGGTGACTAATCTTTTCTTCTTTACATATTTGTTTGTGTCTCTTGCAGATGAAAGAATAAAAGCCAACACAAAACAACTCCAAGATGGGATTGCTACCATATCATAGGAGATTTTCCAACTGCAAGATGGACCACACCTTTCTCTGGAATGCTCCTGAATTGCATCATCAGGGATTTCCCAACTGTAAGATTGACCACACCCTACTCTAAAATGCTCCTGAATTATACTTGGTTGCATCATAGGGGATTCCCCTAATGTAGGTTGAACCACCTCATTTCTTGAATGCTCCTAATTGCATTGTCAGCTATAAGATGGACCATGCCCTACGATCGCTTACTGCAGAGACATCTTCACAGAAACCGAGAGTCATATAATTTTACTGACGATCGAGCCCGAACTAATGTAGTTAAGATAAAAACCATATCATACTACTTCATGATGGATTTTAACTTTGATCTTTCTTCAAAATCCTGATCTTCGGCTCCTCTGAGATGATTGTGATAAACAGAGCTCATCGTCTTCACTGGAATGCATCTCTACCATCATCAGCGTGTCCTTAACTGTCAAATGAAATAACTTTTCTCATGCACCCAGAGCTCTTACAGTTTTCCAGAGCAGGGTAATTCACAAATTTCCATGATCATTTTGGACACTGTATCCCTGAGTGTATCATATTTTACACTATTTGAATTGAGATAAGCTCACTTCACTGCAAGCCATCTTGAGTTAATCTCTTTCGGTACTGTATTACTGAGAGGCAACTGGTCTCGTAAGAATTTTTTAGATGAGAATGATAAAGGAAGTAAAAGACTCAAAGTTATCAATGCTTTACAATGGGATCCCACGTGTGTTTTTATGCAACAATAGTTTTGATGGTGGTAAATATGTGACACTGCCTGACGGGAATATTGACATCAATAATATTCTGGATTTATGAAGCATATAATACAAAGATTATGGGCAGTATGCATAAAAGAAGTAACTTTTTTTTACTAGGATTCTACAAATACATATACTTTTTAAATAAATTCAAATCAATTCAATACTCATTTGTTCTATTTCCAAATGATAAAATAAACAAAATCATATATAACAACAACACAAAATATCACAAAGATAAAGCAAAATTCTTCTGAAAGCAGTTACTTGCTTTATCCATATGGCCCAATGTCTCTAATAGCAATTTTAAGATGAATTATTAGGAATCTATTTATACTACCATCATACATGTATAATATGAGAAATTGTCTGCATTGTCTTTCGTTCTGGGCATATTAGATTATTATTGATACTGAACTGGAGATAGAGATGTGTATGTAAAACATCTCAAGGCAGATGTGGTTGAAAGATACTTGTTATTAACATCATTTTCTTTATGAAGAGGTGGTTCAAAAGTTACGTTTAATTATTTATGAGAAAATTAATAAAACAACGAAAGTTATCAAGTATTTTATTAGGAATAATGATTACTCATATGATCATTATTTTCTTGATAGTTAATTTTCAAATTTGTTTCTAGATAAAAACTTGTTTCAACATTCTTACTTATACTATTCATTTATGCAAACATAGAATTACAGTTGATACTCAGTTGTTATCAAAACGTCATTTAAATGTTAATATAATGTAGAGGGATATTTGTTGAAGTTAACAATTTGGTTGAATAGGATATGTGAAAATATAGATTGAATATTGTGAGATGATGTGATATTGGATACCATCATGTCGTCCTCAAACTTTGGTGACCGGATGGATAAAACCTCTCCCAAGTTTTTCTCTATTTTGTAATTTGACACAAATCTTGCAATGTCATATCTGTTTTTGTAGACACACCATCCATCTTGTCTGTTGTCCGTTTCTTCTTCTCTTGACTTGCAATTTTCCTATCATGACATCATGTTCCATGCCTTTTAATCTAGCAAAACGACCTTCTCTGATATGTTGTTCTAAATGCAATGCCTTTATAAAAACTAATTAAACTTCAGAATGGAGTTTCCCTTGTAACAAAAACAAAAAACAAACCAAAAAAAAAGAGTAATTTACATGTCCATTTATATTGCAAGGTTCTCCCACCCGTAGGATTTTAAATTTGGGAACCATACATCAAACTCCTGGTCATCCATCTTGAATTACTAGATGCTATTTCGTCTAAACTTCAAACTTCCTTTTGTATGTTCTGTGGAAAACCTTTCCCCCTCTTTTTGCCCAAATTTAATGTAGGCTGAATGAAATGCCATATTCTGTAGAGAGGCTGTGAATGAGATATTTAAGTAGACGTCCCAGGCAATTTCCAAAATCTTTTAGTTCTCATTAATGTTTTTGGTAAATTAGAAGTGGATTCAATTGTATTATTTCCAAAACTACTGTTCAAAGTTTGTAGCTATGTCATCATGTATTATATGTTGTTACAATGAAACCATTTCATACATGTATCTAACGAACCAAATGACCTTTTAAATCAGCCTTTTCATATTATTGAAATAATTCTGTTTGACGTGCAACACTTTAATGTCGTTGCTCTCTTGGCGATGAATATATATTTTTTTTTCAGGATTCTGAAAGTAAAAAAAAAGAAGAAGTGTTGCAGATAAGTTTCTGTGAGTTTTGCCTCGGCACCTAGCAACACTATTGTATGGAGTCTTTATGCTTATCATTTTTAAAGAGAAATTCTTTTTCAAAAGAAAATTGTAATGTGATGTAATTTGCCTCTGGGTGAAGAAAAAATTTATATTCAAAGTTCAAATCTTTATTTACAAAGATAATCAGTTAATGTTATTAAAAATATGTAAAAAGGAGGAAGAAAGAAAAAAAAAGAGCAAAATAGTAATGGTGCAATTATAGTCGATCATGCTGTAAAGACTCAGAGACTATGATCAATTTTATACCTGTAGAGAGATTTATGGATTTTTGGAAACATTGTAAAACAAAACATATCTTATTCAGTATACACGGCACAATCGTCTACAATGTTTTGCTGATTATCTCAGGACAACATTAACCCGTTTGGGACTGAGCCCAAATATATTCGGGCTGAGGTCTATGGGAAATGTGTGTTGTAGCCAAATCAGCTCGTCTCCAACAGGTTAATATGAAACAGAAATGGCAGTATGAATACTCAGGGATGCCAGTTTTCAGGCTATTGCCTGATTTCAGGCCCTGGCACCTTCCCATTTCAGGCTTGTACATGTATAGCATGTATGGGGTTTCAATATGTTTGTTTGTTTTTTTCAGGCCCTGTAGGTAAAACCAACTGGCATCCCTGATTCATGAAGTGTCCATTTTCTCTTTCGATATTGATAAACTACTAGTGAATGGCTCTTGGTATAATCCATACAAATTTTGACTGATAAACTGAATGAAGGTATGTTTTGCAACTGTTATATTGTTTTACAATGCTCTTACCAACCAAAATCTCTTTAAAGTCCCAGACCGGACCGACAAATGAAATAGCCAAAAACGAAAGCTAATATGCTAAATAATACAACAATTCCAAATTAAGGCGTTTTTATTGTCCATCTAGAAAGTATTTGATTAAAAAAGATGACCGAACCTCAACCAGGCCACCCCTCCCGAATACTTGTAAAATTACCCCTAATTTAAAAGTTGCGAGTGATGACGTCAAAAAAAGTTAATGGAATGCTACAGCAGTCCTGTGGCCAGGCATGATTGACTTTGCCCTTTCATTTCATAACAATAGAATTCTAGCTCACAGGGCGTCTATTGTCCTGACATAGCAATACAAACGTGTTTTCTAAAGGCGAAACGCAATCATGCCTAGCCGCAGGACTGCTGTAGCATTCCATTAACATTTTTTGACGTCATCACTCGCACTTTTAAATTAGGGGTAATTTTACAAGTATTCGGGAGGGTGGCCTGGTTGAGGTTCGGTCATCTTTAATTAAATACTTTCTAGATGGACAATAAAAAACGCCTTAATTTGGAATTGTTGTATTATATAGCATATTAGCTTTCGTTTTTGGCTATTTCATTTGTCGGTCCAGTCTAGGACTTTAAATGTTGTTTTCTCTCTCTCTCTCTCTTCTCCTCCTCTCTCTCTCTCTCACCCGCTATCTATCACTCCCTTCCACTCTCTCCCCTCTCCTTCACTCTATCCCCCCTCCTTTACTATATCCCCTCTCCTTCTCTAATCTCCCTCTCCTTCTCTCTATCTCTCATGCTTTTTTGTGCTGATCTTTCTCCTTTTCTTCAATGTTCTCGTTAAGTTCTCAAGTAACTACTCGATCAGCAAGACAATCTTTTTAAAAATGTGAAAGAAAACTTTATTTCAAGAATATGTTGACACATCTTTGTACACAGAAACATCATCATAATAATACAATAATATATGAAATTATTACTTGTTAAGTTGTCAATTTCATTCAATTCTAGAGTAAGCATGTAAATATATGAAATGAAATATACAATCGTTCTTTTAAATAAAACAACAATTGTTTTTCTTTTTGTAACATGGATATAATAAAGTGACACTTTCCAAATTTATTGTTGCTCAGAGCATATCTTTTTCTATTTTATTTCTGTTGCCTCACCTCAGAAAGGCTGTTAATATATGTACGGATTGCCATTAAGCTAACAGACTTTCTCAAGGAAGGCGATTGTATTTATGACAAAATCCTGTTAAATACATAACACAGCAGGAGGCACATGTTAAAATTGGAATCATTAGAATTGCCTTGTTACATTCAACAAAATCTTGAGGTCCTACTAGTTATAACAAAAGGACACTGTACCAATATCATGTTTTAAGCATCCAACAAAATAAAGATTTATCATAAAACCTGACACTGTACAAATGTCTTACTTACTTATTTTGCTGTTATACTGCCAAAGAAATTGTACTTTTGAAAAATATTTTGCTGGCCTTATTTTGGACTTGCTGTTTTACTTCTTGCGTTTAAAACTTGCATGAAAAACATGAGTACTAATGAGGACTACAAATTTTAATGGAATACATTTCACACTTTTAACTATAAAATGGCAATCAACAGCAGAAATATCATTCTTACATAAAATGTCTTCAAATAACTAAAAATTATACAATAGATTAAATTAGCAATTTCAACCTAAACATAATGATTGTAACAAGATTCCTAAAAGACATGTAGGTAATTTTACTGGTCCCAATTATTCTTCCATTTCCTTACCCTGATATAACAAGGTCATTTTCATGGTCCCAAGGGCCTCGTTATAATGAGTTTCCATTGTAGCTACATGATGTGTATGTTTTGGAAACGGTTGTTCATCACAAATTTTTAGTCCCGTGAAGCATTAAGCATTCACACTATAATATGGTTAAATACAAATTGCAGTTGGGCAATTTGTGGGCGATGAGATGGTTAAATGTCCATAGTCTAAAATTGATAAAATGTGCAGCTGCCTGTGTTATTCACGCAACATTCAGAAAGGATTTGCACAGCTTTGAGACATCAATCTTATGGAAAATACTTTTGACTGACTAGAGAGAAAGAACCCAAGCTTCAAATACAGCTCAGAAGAAAGAACATCAATGTGGCAAATAATTATTATTGTTTTTTTTTTTTTTGAGGGGGATGGGGGGGGGGGGTGGGAATATTTATGACATGGAGGTAGTGGGGGGCAAGGGGTTTCTAAAATATCACATTTTTTTTCTTTACTATGCTTGTGCAATAGCCAATGCAAACTGGTTACTATAAAAAGAGGGAGAGTCAAGGAATACCAGATAAGATGGTGAGCCATAACACACTGTAAAAAGTGGAGCCAAGGGAAAACCCTGCAATACAAGAAGGAAGTGAGCCATATAACACTCTAAAATGACCACAGTAAAAAGTGGAAAAAAGGGAAAACCCTGTAATATATGAAGAAGGTGAGCCATAACACACTGTGAAACGGCCACAGTAAAAAGTGGAGCAAAGGGAAAACCCTGTAATATATGAAGAAGGTGAGCCATAACACACTGTGAAACGGCCACAGTAAAAAGTGGAAAAAAGGGAAAACCCTGTAATACATGAAGGGAGTGAGCCATAACACACTGTGAAATGGCCACAGTAAAAAGTGGAGCAAAGGGAAAACCCTGTAATACATGAAGGGAGTGAGCCATAACACACTGTGAAATGGCCACAGTAAAAAGTGGAGCGAAGGGAAAACCCTGTAATATATGAAGAAGGTGAGCCATAACACACTGTGAAATGGCCACAGTAACAAGTGGAGCAAAGGGAAAACCCTGCAATACATGAAGGAACTGTGAAACGGCCACAGTAAAAAGTGGAACAAAGGGAAAACCCTGTAATACATGAAGGAAGTGAGCCATAACACACTGTAAAATGGCCACAGTAAAAAGTGGAGCGAAGGGAAAACCCTGCAATATATGAAGGAAGTGAGCCATATAACACTCTGAAATTGCCACAGTAAAAAGTGGAGCAAAGGGATAACCCTGTAATATATGAAGAAGGCGAGCCATAAAACACTAAAATGGCCACAGTAAAAAGTGGAACATAGGGATAACCCTGCAATATATGAAGGAAGTGAGCCATATAACACTCTGAAATGGCCACAGTAAAAAGAAGAGTCAAAGGGAAAACCCTGCAATATATGAACAAACGCACCATAATATATGTGAAATGGCTACTGTTTAAGAGAAATGAAGGGAAAACCATTTCAACCATGAGGGCGAGCCATTACACACTGTGAAATGGCTACTAGAATATTGTTGGTACTTTTGCATTATTATTTTAATGGCAGTACAGCAACAAGGGATTGTGATCGCATATAGGGATACGCTTCTACTGCAAGAAATAAGTGGTCTATTCCTGCGTATGAATGAAATTTTTGACGTAGATAGATCTTACTTAGTGCTTCTATTACCTGCTTCTCTCCCTAACGCTGAGAGCTTGCTTCATTTTACACTAGAAACCCATGACATTTGCGTTATCAGCACAAATAAAGAATTAGACAAACCCTTTTTTTATAGTCACAGAATAATAACCTTTTTTCGTAGTCTGGAGGTCATATTCGAGAACTAAATCTTGTCATCTTCTTCTAACATACTTGGTGGCATACAATGGCTTGCTCAAATTGTATCAAAAGGCATGAGTTTTAAGGCAGTGTCAAGCATTGATTAAGGTAAGTCCTTTACATGTACCACCACCTAGAATCCAGATTTCAGTAAGATCTAGTGGACTAGTAAAGCCATAATACCATGTGAAATAGCTACTATAAAAAGAGGAGTAAAGGGAAAACCATGTGATACCATGAGGGTGGGCCATATTACACACTGTGAAATGGCTACTTTAAAAAAAAAAGAATCACAGGGAAAACCATGTCAATCTTGAATATAGTGTATAATAAATCTAAAATATAGTCTTGTAAACATCTTCAATACAGAGAACGTTAAAATATAATTAGAAACATGAGCACTCAAAATAAAAGGACCAGGGTGATGGCAAGGAATTCTCTTCTTCTTCTTTAACTAACTGCTTAGCTTCCAGGCCTTCCCTTTTAAAACAAAAATGGAGTTTTGTCTCTCTTTTCCCACCATCTAGGAGAGAGAAAGGATAAAAAGGGTCATCCCAAAATCCCATCTTTCAAACAAAAAGGCAGCGGGACCTCAACTCCCGAAAACCACCCGATTATCGATGGTAACCTTCACAACCGCGCTGCAGTTTATGAAGCTATATTTTACTATTGAGCTTGTACAACAAATTTGTATATTTACGAATATATATGTAGCAGGCATAGAATAGGAGGTATAGAGCTGGGATTAAGTATAATATGTGAATAGGGAAACTTCTTTGTTTGTAATGTATATTTGTCACTTTAGAATACCACTGGCAAGGGGTTGGTGTACTTTTCATAATACTACTAGTACCGTGGTGGAATACTGTATTAGAATGGGTATTAAGTTTAGAGAGTGATTGGGGTCTAGGGAGACAGAGGGACGGCGAGTTGCAGGGCACTGGGGGGGTAGTAAAAGAATGGCAATAGCATGGTCGAAGGGTTGGACTAGTATAGGGATATAGAGAGAAGGCGACATCAGACCTATAAGCTGTCAAAAAGTTAGGCGATATCAGGCCTATAAGCTGTCAAAAAGTTAGTTAGCTCAGGTGTGAATGGAGAAGTATCAGCAAGATGTGAAGGGCCATTCGGCCAATGCAGAGATGCAAAATAAAGAAAGAATATAGATATTTTCAATTGCCAAGCTGAAGTTGATGGAAGTTTATGAGATATTTAAGGGCAAACAAATGTATATTCTTTGGACAAACAACCTAACACCTGGTCAGAAAGAGAGGAGTTGGGCGGGAAACAGGGATGCATCCAGATATAGTATTATGGGATATTATTATAATAGAAATAAATAGATATTTTTCTCGGCTTCAAACCTAGTATTATGGGATATAATTATAAGGTAAAACAAAAGGGAATAGCCCTTGGTATAAAACCCTAGCTGTGAGAGAGTTTTGGGAGAGTTGCTTTTGCGGAGTTCCCCGATTAACACCCTTCCTGATCCTTCTGTTATCAACCATTTTAAGTTTAATCATTTTCCTGACTTGTTCTTTTCGACATCGGATAATTCTTCTTTTTAAATATTTCAACGATCTACACCAAGAACTGTTTTCTGCATTCTGCATCTTCACTTTTCCAGTGTTAATAATTTAAAGGAACTCCTTCGCCCCGCTATTCAATCTTCAGTATTTCACCTTTTCCAAAGATATATTTTGTGGAACTGCTTTCCTGTTAAGTCATCTTTTCAGAAGATATATATCTTCGTCAGGACCATTTTGATTATTTGTATTTTATTGAAGTTTATCGTCTTGGAGGTCGACACCAGTACCATTTCCATTGTATAACTTTTCGCCTTTACCCGTGTATCATCATCTAATTATCTTCAACAGTTCCTGCTCGCCATTTCTACGCTATTATTATTCCGATCTATCCACCTTCAACTTCAACCACCATCTCTACTCCTGCTGTTCTTCATCACTGCTCTTCGACATCGCTTTCCGCCAACACGGGGTGCTGCTGATTTCACCTTCTGCTGTGCTTTGCCCTTGTTTCCAGCCCGTGAAGTCTTGGCTGGTTGAGAAGCTTTCTTCAGAGCTTTTGCTGCTCTTCGACATCGCCCGCCTTCGCCTTGGACCTCGCCTACAACCACCCGCATTCTCTACTCTTCCGATTTCACCTCAACCTATTTTGTGACGTTTCAAATTTGGACAGGACTATTTTTTTTCTATTTGCCTTTCGGACGAGCAGAGCTCTGTAAGTACTTAATCTTTCATCATCCCTTTATCCTCATTAATATAGATAACCTTTCCCTAGTTCCCTTTGTCGAATAAGAGAAAGAGAGAGTGAGAGAGTGTGGGTTCTCGTTTCTTTTATTAGTTTTAAGTATTAGTTTTAATACCATATTATATATATTATACATATGAAAGATTTGGAACAATTAAACCAATATTTTGTATTGCCGCCCCATTCAAAATTCCAGTGGTCAGATTTCTCTTTTGTTAAAGTGCAATATAACTCGTAAAGTTTATTAAATTAAGTGACCTGGTTAAGGTCTGGTGGTTGTTCATCCGGGATCTAACCCAGGGGAGGACTTGAACCACCCTCTCCTGAACCTGCTCTCTTCACCCTCTCCAAAAGGAAGAAGAGTGCAGACCCGGTGTAGGTTAGATATATGCCAATATGCATAAAAATGAAAAAATCTTGATCGACTGGATTGATATAACATGCGATGAATTTTATAAATATTTAGGCCTCATGATCTACACGGGACTTCTGCCTATTTCCAAAATAGAGGTGAAAATATAAATATTGACACCTGCCGCACATGTTGCTGTACCATGTGTAGTGGTGTGCAAAACATCAAGTTTGGTAGCAACTGATAGAATTTGTTCCTTTCTGTATCAACTAAATGTGTATTTTGGGGCAGGTAGATATATTTACACATTCCTTTTCCCACTTGTCTCTCTGGTTTGTGACAGCTCCTTTGAGTGCTTGCAAAAAAAAAAAAAAACCGCTACATATGAATTCATTACACTGGTTAGAGCTTTTCTCCGACCATTTGGGATGGAAGGAAAAGGCAAACGGAAATGTAGCTTTCTTCTTCAACCATGACATGTGACTGATGATCCACCTTATGAAATGAACTTCTCTGTTGTTAAACGGAAGTATACCTTCCGATAGGTTTTTCATAATCTACATGTAAATCCAGGTGTTTTTTTTTACCCTTGTGACTTGTCTAGATAGCATCATACCGACGATCTACAGTCACTCTCTCTACATTACTAACTGGAGTCATGAATATGAATACAACAGCGTATATTGTATTAGCATTCATTTTGTTAATCATTCTAGTGTTAGTGTTGAGCCATTATTTGTTTGTTGACGTGATGATGCTTACCTAACGGATTGCATGGGGGAATAACCACAGAGGGCGTGGCAAAATTCACCTTGGACAACTTTCAGACTTCCACCCCCCTGATAGTATTCGTCGCATGATTCAGAGGGAGGGACCTCGTCCACAAAAAGAAGGAGAGCCATACTGTGAAATGGCTACTATAAAAAGAGGATCGAGTGAAGAAAAATGAAGCACTTAAATTTCTGAAATTGTGATGTTAAAATAACACCATCGAGCCAAAGCTTCCACGTTGCATCATAAGCACGGTTTTATTTTTACATCTCTACCGGAAATGGCACGGACTGTTCATCCTCTCCGTATTTATACAGATGGGAAGTTTTGGTTGTTACTAGGATAAACATCCCTTTGGCAGCGGGACTCATCAACCTGATGTTTTTGAACTTGATAAAAAATATCAACCACACTGAGGTTTATCCGGATTGTTAAAAAGAATTTCTTAATCGAGTATGATGACTTTACAAGTAGGTTCAATAAGGCAAAAGCAGCTCGCCTTCGGGACAACGGGTGCCGGTTGAACTTTTTCCCATGTATTTATCACAGTCTACATGTCAATTAACTACTTTTCAAAGCAAACAATGAGTTCGGATGGCACACCGATGTATAAAAGAAAGAGACAAAATGTTGATATACCGACAACAGAACAAGCTACCATTGTTAATTTTATCCTGGAAGATACGTGGTGGGAGTGGGGATGTGTGAACATCTAAACACATCCAGTACGTATTCACAAATCATGTAAAATACAAAAAAAAGGTCACAACTTCACGCATGTACATGTATCTTTCTCAAAACATTAAGAATGGCAAAATGTGCAAAAGTCTCTACATTCTAGCACAGAACATGTCAATCGATGAAAAAATGGTTAAGACAAAGTGTCGTTCGGGTGTTAGGCAATTCTGATGTTACTATACATGTATGGTTTTAGAAGAAGCATCAATCATGTCAAGATTCAAATGGAGTTATTCGCTGGAGCATATCAACAGAAGAAACCAATACCACCACTTTGGAATTCATGCAGCTTCCATTATATTGGTACGATGCCACGGTAGGGATGCAGTCAGTGAGATGGGAAGGTGGTTAACAACATTAAACCAACTAACTGGAGTTACAAGTTCAATTTAAGCAGTAATGTATTGTAATTGTTTTTTTTTTTTTTGCAGATGGTGATTGATTGTGTACATTTCAGAGAGGCCACAAACTTAATCAGTATAAAAGCAAGGAAATTTCTTGTAAGAGATCAAGAACCCTGAAGGAAATCTTAGCCAATAAGTATGTAGATAAATACTGCAGTGTGACTATCCCCATTCAAGATTTTAAGTTTCAAAATTTCCTGACTTGCTCTTTTTCAATTTCGGACAATTCTTTTTTTAATATTCCAACAATCTACGTCAAGAACTGTTCCCTGAATTCTTTATCTTCAATTTTCACTGTTATACTTTAAAGGAACTCCTTCACCCCGCTCTTCATATCTTCATTATTTTACCTGTCGCCAGTAATAATCTTCAGGATTGAAGTTTACCTTCTTGGAGGCCAACGCCAGTGCCATTTCAATTGTATAACTTTTTGCCTCTGACTGTTTATCATCAACTAATTGTCTTCAACTGTTCCTGCTCGCCATCTCTACAATATTATTATCCCGATCTATCCACTTCAACTTCAACCACCATCTCTACTCCTGCTCTTCTTCATCCCTGATCTCCAACATTGCCCCGCCCTCGCCTACAACCACCCGCCTTCTCTACTCATCAGATTTCGTCCCCAACCTATTTTGTGACTTTTAAATTTGGACAGGACTATTTTTTTTTTACTTACCTTTTCGGACGAGCAGAGCTCTGTGAGTATTTAATCTTTCATCATCCCTTTATCCTTATTAATATCAGGCATCAGACGGAGAAATTTCCAAAGAGGAAAATTGCTACTTCCTGGGGGTGGGTTCAGGAGGGGAGTTCCCCCTCCCGCAGAAAATTTTGCAATTTTAGGTATAGAAAATTCACAATTTCTTTGGCTGCAACTTTGTGAAATCACTCTCGTGTTTCAAGTCTACACACAGTGAGAGCAGAAAATATTTCCAGAATACACAATGAAAACACCGCCGAAAACACCTCCACTATGTACATGCAAACCCCCCCCCCAAAAAAAAAAAAAAAAAAAAAAAAATCCGCGGAGAAAAATCATGCCTGTAATATAGATATCCTTTCCCCAGTCCCCTCTGACGAGTAAGAGAGAGCAAAAGAGTGAGAAAGAGAGAGTGTTCTTGTTCATTTTATTAGTGTTAAGCATTAGTCATCATATTATACAGTCATTTTGAAAATCTGAAAGAATTAATAAACCGATATTTCGTATTGTAGCCTAAAGTCAAAATTCCAGAAGTGAAATATCTAGGGCATGTTCTTTCTGCCAAGGAAATAACTACTGATCCTGAAAAGGTAGAGGCAATTCGGTCCTGGTCCATACCCCGAAATGCCAAGGAACTTAGATCTTTCCTTGGGTTAGCTGGGTACAACAGGAAGTTCATCCCTGGGTTCTCCAGGATTGCCAAATCTTTGAATGACCTCCTAGGAGGCACCGGTCGGAAAAAGAAGGGGAAGCCCCCTCCTGTACCTCCCCCTTGGGAGTGGTCGAACCGACAAACAGAAGCTTTTGAAGAGATTCAGACAAAACTTACAACACCCCCCCCCCCCCCGTTCTTCAGTATGCTGATTTCTCCAAGCCCTTTGTCCTACACACTAATGCCAGCACCAGTGGCTTAGGTGCTGCACTCTACCAGCTCGATGATGAGGGGAGAGAGAGGGTGATAGCTTATAATGCAAGCCGATCCCTAAATAAGAGTGAGCAGAATTGCCTGCACACAAATTAGAATTTCTAGCATTGAAATGGGCTGTGACGGAGAAATTTCATGATTTCCTCTATGGGAATGGTACCACTGTGTACACGGACAATAACCCATTGACCTACATCCTGACCTCTGCGAAGGTGGATGCCACCGGGCAGCGCTGGCTGGCAGCGCTAGCCAACTATGAACTCACGGTGGTCTACAAATCGGGTAGGATGAATATAGATGCAGATGCCCTATCCCGGCGGCCTAGCGATCAGGAAAACCCTAGGGGTGGAGTGAAAGTGGTGACCAACGAGGCTTTCAAGGCCGTGACCAGTTACGTACATGTAATAACAGTCAATACCCACCCTGATCCCCCTCCTGAAGAAGAGACTTTGGAGAGACCCACCCCTACCTGCTCGACCTCATACCCCCCTAACTGGGCGAAGAAACAGAGGGAGGATCTGGCTATTAGTAAGGTGATGGATTTTCTGACCCAGTCACACCAGGCCCCGCCGCTCAGCCAGAAGAAGCACGAGTCCACCTAGACCCAGGCGTTATTACGGGAATGGGATAAGTTGGTCGTTCAAACAAATATGCACTTTTTGGACAAACAACCCACCACCTGGTTAGAAAGAGAGGAGTTGGGCGGGAAACAGGGATGCATCCACATTCAGTATTATGGGATATTATTATAATAGAAATAAACAGATATTTTGCTCGGCTTCAAACCTACACGGAGTATGATGGGATATAATATAACGAAAAACAAAAGGGAATAGGCGATAGCCCTTGGTATAAAACCCCAGATGTGAGAGAGTTGCAGTTGCAGGGTTCCCAGATTAGTACCCTTCCTCATTCTACCAATATCCGACATCTTTAATTCAAACATTTTCCTGAACTACTCTTTTAATTCCGGACCATTCTTTTAAAATTCCAATAATTGACACGAGAACTGATTCCTTATAAACCTGTTTGGGGTCTGGGAGTTGTATTCGGGAACCAAATCTTGTCATCTTCTTCCAACATACTTGGTGGCACACAATGGCTCTCTTAATCTTTATAAAGAGGCAGGAGTTTAAAGCAAAAAAGGGCAGTTTTAAGCAGACTCGAGCAAGGTAATTCCTATACATGTACCACCACCTAGAATCCAGACTTCAGTCAGATAGTGGACTAGTGTAGTGGAGCCATAACACGATGTGAATTGGCTAATATAAAAAGAGGAGTTACTGGTAAAACCATGTCATACAAGAAGGCGAGTCATAACACACTGTGAAATGGCTACTATAAAAAGAGGAGTTACTGGTAAAACCAAGTAATACAAAGAAGTCGAGCCATAACACACTGTAAAATTGCTACTATAAAAAGAGGAGTTACTGGTAAAACCATGTCATACAAGAAGGCGAGTCATAACACACTGTGAAATGGCTACTATAGACAAAAAGAGGAGTTACTGGTAAAACCATGTCATACAAGAAGGCGAGTCATAACAACACTGTGAAATGGCTACTATAAAAAAGGAGTTACTGGTAAACCATGTCATACAAGAAGGCGTGCATAACACACTGTGAAATGGCTACTATAAAAAGAGAGTTACTGGTAAAACCATGTCATAACAAGAAGGCGAGTCATAACACACTGTGAAATGCTACTATAAGAGGAGTTACTGGTAAAACCATGTCATACAAGAAGGCGAGTCATAACACACTGTGAAATGGCTACTATAAAAAGAGGAGTTACTGGTAAAACCATGTAATACAAAGAAGTCGAGCCATAACACACTGTAAAATGGCTACTATAAAAAAAGAGGAGTTACTGGTAAAACCATGTAATACAAATGTAGCAGGCATAGAATAGGAGGTATAGAGTTGGGATTAAGTATAATATGTGAATAGGGAAACTTCTTTGTTTGTAATGTATATTTGTCACTTTAGAATACCACCGGCAAGGGGTTGGTGTACTTTTCATAACACTACTAGTACCGTGGTGGAATACTGTATTAGGATGGGTATTAAGTTTAGAGAGTGATTGGGGTCTAGGGAGACAGAGGAACGGCGAGTTGCAAGGCACTGGGGGGTAGTAAAAGAATGGCAATAGCATGGTCGAAGGGTTGGACTAGTATAGGGATATAGAGAGAAGGCGACATCAGACCTATAAGCTGTCAAAAAGTTAGGCGATATCAGGCCTATAAGCTGTCAAAAAGTTAGTTAGCTCAGGTGTGAATGGAGAAGTATCAGCAAGATGTGAAGGGCTATTCGGCCAATGCAGAGATGCAAAATAAAGAAAGAATATAGATATTTTCAATTGCCAAGCTGAAGTTTATGGAAGTTTATGAGATATTTAAGGGCAAACAAATGTATACTCGTCGGACAAACAACCTAACACCTGGTCAGAAAGAGAGGAGTTGGGCGGGAAACAGGGATGCATCCAGATATAGTATTATGGGATATTATTATAATAGAAATAAATAGATATTTTTCTCGGCTTCAAACCTAGTATTATGGGATATAATTATAAGGTAAAACAAAAGGGAATAGCCCTTGGTATAAAACCCTAGGTGTGAGAGAGTTTTGGAAGAGTTGCTTTTGCGGAGTTCCCCGATTAACACCCTGCCTGATCCTGCTAATATCAACCATTTTAAGTTTAATCATTTTCCTGACTGGTTCTTTTCGACATCGGATAATTCTTCTTTTTAAATATTTCAACGATCTACACCAAGAACTGTTTTCTGCATTCTGCATCTTCACTTTTCCAGTGTTAATAATTTAAAGGAACTCCTTCGCCCCACTATTCAACCTTCAGTATTTCACCTTTTCCAAAGATATATTTTGTGGAACTGCTTTCCTGTTAAGTCATCTTTTCAGAAGATATATACATTCGTCAGGACCATTTTGATTATTTGTATTTTATTGAAGTTTATCGTCTTGGAGGTCGACACCAGTACCATTTCCATTGTATAACTTTTCGCCTTTACCCGTGTATCATCATCTAATTATCTTCAACTGTTCCTGCTCGCCGTTTCTACGCTATTATTATTCCGATCTATCCAACTTCAACTTTAACCACCATCTCTACTCCTGTTCTTCATCCTTGCTCTTCGACATCGCTTTCCGCCAACACAGGGTGCTGCTGATTTCACCTTCTGCTGTGCTTTGCCCTTGTTTCCAGCCCGTGAAGTCTTGGCTGGTTGAGGAGCTTTCTTCAGAGCTTTTGCTGCCCTTCGACATCGCCCCGCCTTCGCCTTGGACCTCGCCTACAACCACCCGCATTCTCTACTCTTCCGATTTCACCTCAACGTATTTTGTGACGTTTCAAATTTGGACAGGACTATTTTTTTTCTATTTACCTTTCGGACGAGCAGAGCTCTGTAAGTACTTAATCTTTCATCATCCCTTTATCCTCATTAATATAGATAACCTTTCCCTTGTTCCCTTTGTCGAATAAGAGAAAGAGAGAGTGAGAGAGCGTGGGTTCTCGTTTCTTTTATTAGTTTTAAGTATTAGTTTTAATACCATATTATATATATTATACATATGAAAGATTTGGAACAATTAAACCAATATTTTGTATTGCCGCCCCATTCAAAATTCCAGTGGTCAGATTTCTCTTTTGTTAAATTAAGTGTAATATAACTCATAAAGTTTATTAAATTAAGTGACCTGGTTGAGGTCTGGTGGTTGTTCGTCCGGGATCTAACCCAGGGGAGGACTTGAACCACCCTCTCCTGAACCTGCTCTCTTCGCCCTCTCCAAAAGGAAGAAGAGTGCAGACCCGGTGTAGGTTAGACAAAGAATGCGAGCCATAACACACTGTGAAATGGCTACTATAAAAGTGGAGTTACTGGTAAAACCATGTCATACAAGAAGGCGAGTCATAACACACTGTGAAATGGCTACAATAAAAAGAGGAGTTACTGGTAAAACCATGTAATACAAAGAAGTCGAGCCATAACACACTGTAAAATATCTACTATAAAAAGAGGAGTTACTGGTAAAACCATGTAGTACAAAGAAGGCGAGTCATAACACACTGTCAAATGGCTACTATAAAAAGAGGAGTTACTGGTAAAACCATGTAATACAAAGAAGTCGAGCCATAACACACTGTAAAATGTCTACTACAAAAAGAGGAGTTACTGGTAAAACCATGTAATACAAAGAAGGCGAGCCATAACACACTGTGAAATGGCTACTATAAAAAGAAGAGTCATCAGGAAAATTATGTCATATGATGAAGGCGATGTGATGATGCTTTCAGACAGAGTGTGTGAGGGAACAACCAAGGAGGGGGTGGCAAAAATTCACCTGGGTCAATGTTTGATGCCAGCTCATCTTTCAAGCCGCAAACCCCTTGTAGGAATTTGTCACATGATTTCAGTGGTAGGGATATGGTCGCTGGCTCACACAATTATTCGGGAACCCTCATTCGCCACAACACCTTTCCATGAAGAAACAATGTCAGCAGTTTGTTTCTTGGAAACAATACAATAGCATACATTCCAGACCATTGCTTCATTGGGATGGCCACTCTTACATATCTTTATTTGGACCATAACAATCTGGCTTACATCAGCCCGCTCTCATCCTATTATACACAATTCTCCGTGATGCAAACTTTTCAAATTAACATGCACAATTCTAAAAGTGTATGTTCTTCTTTCTTCTTCGATTTCTTCTTATAGTTATACTTGAATTTTCTTCCGAGCTTGGTTTCTTCATTCTTCGAGAATCTTCTTTATATCCAATTCACTCTATGGGACAAATTCAATTATTAAATTATCATTTACTATTAAAGGGAGTTAAGGGACTCGCGTTTTAACGTCTTCTTCTAGTGTCGCCGCACCTTGCACATATCCTTGTAATTCCAGTTAGTGCCTATGCTTGTGTCGTTGAACTTCCTCAGGAAAAGATACCAAGTTTGTGTCGTTGAACTTCCTCAGGTGCCAACCCAGACGTTAGGCTAGCATATTGGAGATGGGGTGGACCAGTGTCTGCTTTCCATTGACTAGCAGTGAAAGGTACTACCACTCCCAACTCCATTTTTAGTGAGTATTTGCAGAAGGAGTATATCCAGTTATTTATTTCCGCTGATTGAAACTTTAGGTTGAAGATTTAAGACAAAGGGTGACAATTACTGATATACCTCGTTCTCCTCCCATCTGAGCTCATAAACTTCTCCGTTCTCCAGATAGGCAGTTTCAGTAACTCTCCTATATATGACCCTCGAATTAATCCTCTTCATTTTCCACTCGACTGTGGACTTGCCCTCTCCTTGCTTTGCCCGCTGGCGAGCCTGGATTAGTGGTCTAGTGGCATCCGATCTGGGCTCCAATCGAGCAAGTCGAAACAGTCTCGGATCTACCAAGGATGGCGACTGATTTCCGCTCTCCCCCGTTTGCGTTGATGCCTCAATGCACTCCCAGGTCTCCTCTGTTTCAATTTCATCTCGATGATCAGCCAATGACGGGATTGGTGATATTGGTCTCAATTCCAAAACTTCATCAATTAAGGGCTCTTCAAAAATGTGATCGACATTATGCATAGCTAAATCCCGCTTTCTGTGCATGGCGACTCCGCATTTATCACAAAGATATTTCCCCATTTTTGAAGATTTCTCCTTATTATCCTTATGTTTTCCCTTTTTTTTTTTTTGGAGTGGCTCCTAATTCCTGAGTTACCTAGGCTTAATCCCTGAAACAGTACCTCCATCCCCAACTGACTTTTTGTTTGAAATGGCACCCCTGATAATTTTGGATGGATTTTTCAATATTTATAAACCAATTCTAATTGCCACTATAGACAAATGTGTTATATCAACCCAGGGCCTCCACTGACCCCCAATGACATGTGGTCATTTATCACAAATATTATTTCACTAAAGTGAGGGGAGTTTTGTCTTCGAATTCATCACAAATCACTTATTCTCTCCTTATTTTCAGTTCAGGTCGAGAGAATGCAATTCCCCTATCTACTCATCGAAGCCAAATCGTTTAGGAGGTTTTCTTCGATGAAGGATGCTGGGATATTTCTTCCTGTCAGACTCCGAGGATGGAGGGAGCTTACGCTTTAAAGGGATAGCTGACTCTGACTTCATCGTTTCACGATATGGTTTGAGTCGGTTGTGGTGTACAATATTCGGCTTTCCTCCTTCTCCTTTCTTGACTCTGTATGTAACGTCACTAAGCTTAGTGAGAATCCTGTATGGGCCTATCCAGTGCTGTCGCAGTTTAGGTGTTAGGCCCTTGTTTACAGCTGTATTTTGTAGCCATACTATGTCGCCTTCATTGTACGACCTGGATACCATCCTCCTATCATAGGTTGTCTTTTGTCGCTTGCTGTTTCCCTTTATATTCTCCCTGGCAATCTCATAGATGGCCTTGATTTTCTGCTGGAGCTTCATTGGGTATGTTTCTTCATCTGTCCCAATCCGGTCTTCTTTTTGCATAGGACATCGATTGGTATCCTGATTTCTCTTCCCAGCATCAGTTTACACGGTGAGAAATTTGTTGTCTCATGCACCGAAGATCTATATGCCATCTGTCCCAATCTCTCTGGTCAGGTGATACAACCTTGGAAAGCATGGCTTGCAGCATTCTATTGAACCTCTCCACCATCCCATCTGACTGAGGGTGAAACGGTGAAGTTCTAGTCTTCTCAATGTCTAGCAGCTCACAAAGTTTCTTGAACAAATTAGATTCGAAGTTCCTCCCTTGGTCTGTGTGGATTTGTACTGGAATGCCAAACCTACAGATGAATTGCTCAACCAATACTGTAGCCACAGTTTCTGCCGTTTGATCCTTGATTGCGAAGGCCTCCGTCCATTTCGTGAAATAGTCTGCAACTACCATGATGTATTTATTCCCGTCCTCTGACATAGGAAGTGGTCCCATGATGTCAATTGCTATTCTTTCCATGGGTTCACCCACATTGTACTGCTTCATCTGAGCTCTGTATTTGGCCTTGGGAGCTCGACGTGATCCACACACAGTACACGAATTACACCAGTCTTCTATGTCCTGTCGGTAGCCTTGCTAGTAGAATCTATCTTGTGCTCTTCAATCTCATATGCCATACAAGGAATGTGAGCCATAACACGCTGAAATAGCTAAGTACTATAAAAAGAGGAGTCACCGGGAAAACCATGTCGAACAAAGGCGAGCCATACATGTAACACTGTGAAATGGCTAAGTACTATAAAAAGAGTAGTCACTAGTAAAACCATGTTATACAAAGAAGGCGAGCCGTAACCCACTGTGAAATGGCTACTATAAAAAGAGGAGTCACTGTGAAAACCATGTTATACAAAGAAGGCGAGCCGTAACACACTGTGAAATGGCTACTATAAAATACGCTTTTGCTACAAGAGATAAGTAGTCTATTCCTGCGCATAAATGAAATTTTCGACGTAGATAGATCTGACAAAGTGCTTCAATTACCTGCTTCTCTCCCTCACGCTGAGAGCTTGCTTCTTTTTATCCTTGAAGTAGTTAGAGGCACGGCAGTCCAGCGAGCCTACTTCCCTCCCATTCCTCCTCCCTGCTACCACCGCCATTTAGGCAATATCACATTTACCCATTTGCTTAAGAGATTTTCTTGACCTTCGGCCGGGATTTATCTTTTTCATTCCTGAACCATATAACCTTTCATACACCTCTTCCCTAGAAGATTTCTGTTCCTCCCTCTACTACGCCTAAGCCCCTTCAGTACTTGTTCCATAAGACGTTCAAACGTAGCTGGTGCATTACATAGCCCAAAGGGCATTACATTGAAGTGATACAGCCCTCCCTCTGTCGCAAAGGCGGTTTTTTCCTTGTCACTTTCATCCATCTCTATTTGACAATAGCCACTGGATAAATCTAAAGTGGAAAACCATTTTGCACCACCTAATCGATCCAAATAATCATCTATCCTTGGGAGAGGGTAACTATCTTTAACTTACCATTCCATAGCCACCGATATCTGTCAAACTTTAAACATTCCCCAATCCGACTTAGAAACCCTTTTTAAAGCTTGCGCTACAGAGGACAAATTGTATTATCACGCTGTTCGCCTCTTTCATTGCTATTCACAAGAGGGTAAGGTGACCTAAGTAGCACACTGCTACAAATCTGCGACCACCCCCTCTGCATGAGCGCCCAATTCACCCGAATATACCGTGATCCCTTTTCTCAGCAATCGGAGTGTTTTGGACATCTTGTAAGATCGTTGCTTGAGTCCATGATTGATTCCCAAATGAAAGGCAAGAGGACTGCAGCGGAGGGCGCGACTGCCCCTGGAATCCCTGCTTGCCCGCAAAGTTCACCCCCTCCGTTTTCTCCCCTTTACAGCCCACCACTTGAGGCAGACGTGCTGGGACCCAACCTCGTTTGCTTCAGCGATACCCCGTTTAACCCAGCTAATTACAAGTAAAACCCTTAGACCTGTTTGGGGTCTGGTGATTGTTCATCCGGGATCTACCCAGGGGAGGACTTGAACCACCCTCTCCTGAACCTACCCTCTTCGCCCTCTCCAAAAGGGAGAAGAGCGCAGACCCGGCGTAAGTTAGATTTCAAACTTTTGAAAATGGCAAATGTTGTGTTATAGGTATGAACTAGGAGCCAGTGGAAGAAAATTGTTTAAAACAATAAATATGATAAAAAATATGGCATAAAAATATATATTACGATCCTAAGAACCAAACCACTCAGACAAAAGCCAAGGCGCTATCTGATCATTTCCTTGTACAATATGGGATCCCAGAAGGGCTGCATTCATATCAAGATAGAACTATCTACGTACACTAGTTTACGTTGTCTTCTTCTTCTTCTTCTTCAACAACTAGACTGACATCCCTTGAATTTAAAATGAACTCCAATAAACTGTTCGAGATGTTTTAAAGCCGATTTATTTTAAGGGGGAGGAAGATCTTTAGCTGTTCATCATCAAAGAAGATGTAATTCACTAGATGGAAAGCATTGGAGGAACACTGCAGGGGAAGGCACAAATGTACCTGGTTCTCCAGATCACTCTTTAAGCAGCCAACCGCCCAGTTGAATTCATCGCTCATGTCAGAGGGAAACATCTTTGCAACTCGTCATTGCAGCTCAACTCAACCAAATTCACATTCGACATTAAATCTTTTGTGGCCACCCTTTTGTTTCTTTAAGAACATTTAATTATAAAAGGACAGGACAAATACAGGACTCTTCTTTCTTTTCTTTCTATCCTCTTTATTGTATTGTGTTATGCTGCGCAGCAACAATTCTGTGAGTATGAATTATGTCATGTTTGTTTAGTACTCATCGATATTGAAATGCATGTGTAGAATTAAAGAGAGGTGTCAACCCATATTGCTGTAATTCAGAAATCAATCTCTTGTCTTCCTAGCTCTTTATTTTAATTGGTGGTTTCGTACATTCTTTTCTATCTTAAAAATCTGAATTAATTAAAGGCATCTACCCATGCGGAGGGGATTGCTTTCACGAACCCATCCCCTACCCCTGATCCACCCCTCCTGATTGTCACCAGTATTTGGAATCAGGTGAGGTGGGCCGGTTAGACTGAACTACCTCATACCACCCCTAGGGGAACAGTAGGGGCAAACACATGAATAGGACCATTAAGAATTTGAAACAAAAACTCACCCAGGAAAGTGGATTGGTAGTCTAATGTGGCTCCATTGATACATGTTTTCAATTGTACAAAGCATGACGTCAATGTTTTTTGTTTTTTTTTCATTTTTTTCGTTTTATCTCATGTATGGTTTTCATACCCTGATGTCTAGGATTTTCTACAATAATTCTTGAAACATCTGGGTTTTTTTCCAACCAAATTAGGGCTACATTTAATTTTCTTCTGCTGTGTTTCTTAACCAGCTACTTCAGACTCTCTTCAGCCATTCACTTCCGCTAATCTTAGCCACTTTCCAGTGGAAAAATTCTTCCTACATATTCGTCAAGAAACCATCTCTTCATTTTCATATTTCCTGGGATTCGACACTTCATCTTCAGGTACATTTATATTTGTGCTTCTTCATTTAAAGTTGTCACTCAATAAAAGTCCATGCCGGAAAACAAGAGTAATCTAAGAGTGTCACATAGGTACCCATAGGTTACAACCTCTCAACAAGAATGGTGTCTTCTTTGGATAATTATGTTAAAGATAGGAAGCGTGGAAAACCACGTTATACAAAGAAGGCGAGCCATAACACACTGTGAAATGGCTACTATAAAAAGAGGAGTCATTATGCCATGGTGTAAAGGACGATCATCTGAATGGCCTCAGCAGGAAAAATATCCCAAGAAAGAGATCTAGATGATCTAAATGTTGATTGTAAAGATATGTGAACCACGCAGAAACCTATTTTTCAGAGACAGCATCCATGACAAGAAATGAAAAGAAGGACAAGATGAATCCATCATTACATGCCAAGTTAATTTCATTGTCATGTGAAGAACTGCTTGAACAATGTAGATCCTTGCAGGAGGATCGTCAAGACTTGGTTTGCAAAAATGTTGCCACGAGAAAAACATATGGAATCACTTACCAAGACTGAAGGAGCCTCATATGATTGCATTTTATTGCGGAAGGGATAATCAAATGATTGCTACCCATGATGGGCGAGGTTAAGGGTGTATATCGGGAAAAAAATTATAGATGTGTGGAGGAGTTTGATTTGTATGAGATGCACGAGCGATTATATCACCACCAATCAATTGAACGTCTTTTAAACCAAGATCAGAATCATTGATTCTACGAAGGACATCGAGTCCGTCATCGAGGGGATCGGCGGGGGATTGTGATTTTGAACCCCCTTTCTATCCTCTTTATTGTATTGCGTTATGCTGCGCAGCAACAATTCTGTGAGTATGAATTATGACATGTTTGTTTAGTACTCATCGATATTGAAATGCATGTGTAGAATTAAAGAGAGGTGTCAACCCATATTGCTGTAATTAAGAAATCAATCTCTTGTCTTCCTAGCTCTTTATTTTAATTGGTGGTTTCGTACATTCTTTTCTATCTTAAAAATCTGAATTAATTAAAGGCATCTACCCATGCGGAGGGGATTGCTTTCACGAACCCATCCCCTACCCCTGATCCACCCCTCCTGATTGTCACCAGTATTTGGAATCAGGTGAGGTGGGCCGGTTAGACTGAACTACCTCATACCACCCCTAGGGGAACAGTAGGGGCAAACACATGAATAGGACCATTAAGAATTTGAAACAAAAACTCACCCAGGAAAGTGGATTGGTAGTCTAATGTGGCTCCATTGATACATGCTTACAATTGTACAAAGCATGACGTCATTGGATTTTTGTTTTTTCATTTTGTTTGTTTTATCTCATGTATGGTTTTCATACCCTGATGTCTAGGATTTTCTACAATAATTCTTGAAACATCTGTCTTTTTTTCCAACCAAATTAGGGCTACATTTAATTTTCTTCTGCTGTGTTTCTTAACCAGCTACTTCAGACTCTCTTCAGCTTATCTTAGCCACTTTCCAGTGGAAAAATTCTTCCTACCTAATCGTCAAGAAACCATCTCTTCATTTTCATATTTCCTGGGATTCAACACTTCATCTCCAAGTACATTTATATTTGTGCTTCTTCATTTAAAGTTGTCACTCAATAAAAGTCCATGCTGGAATACAAACGATCATCTAAGAGTGTCACATAGGTACCCATAAGTTACAACCTCTCAACAAGAATGGTGTCTTCTTCGGATAATTATGTTAAAGATAGGAAGCTTGTTTGCTTCCTTCAAAAAAAAAAAATCACCAAATAAGCCATACAGGAGATGTACTACAACAGCAAATCTGGATGTAATATTGTCAAGAACACCACAAGGGTACCAAATACCTCTTGTTCAAAAACATATAGACCTCAAGCAACTTTTAAGAGGGGATCCACCTTAGAGTAGGTAAAGTCTATAAACCAGTGGAAACCACACCATACCGTATTTCCAGGGGATGAAATATATATGTCAGACAGTGGGCTGGCATCAACCCTGTCTAGTATAGGGAAAACTTACATGTATAATTGGGCTATATACTCCATGCACTGTATAGTAATAGGGGCATAAAGCATAATGTAAGGCTGTATAGTTAGGCATTACACCATACAACACACTTGGACTTCGGCATGTAAATAGAACACATAATAAAGCCTATGGAGCAATGAATACCACATAAATGGTACCTTTCTGAGTGATAAACCAGCCTCCTTCTTGCCTGCATTGGCATACTGAGAGAAAGCATGTTCAGTATATGAAGACATGCTAGATATAGAGGAAGAGGGTATATGAGATAAGTGACACCCTACCTATATATAGCAAGAATATACAGTGCACTATGCAGGAGTTGAGACAGAATAAGAATAGACGATGTGTAGGGGGGGGGGGGACTGAGAGGCCCATAGACAGTTGAAGTCCTGACAAACGCTCAATACACATCACAAAATATCATGGAAAAGGATTCTTTCTTGTGCAAACGATCCCAGGTTTTGACAGAGAAAGGCACCTCTGGAAAGCCAAGTCTGTAACCGTACATTGTTGGCTGTTTTCGAAAGAGATGTCATTGAGACTGAAAGAAGAAGCTTTCCCTGTGTGCAGCAAAGACTACTTCTCTATTTACTCAAGGAAAAAGCATCAATGATTCTCTATGAAAAGCAAGAAACTAAATATTTGAGTATTTCTTTAGAAGTCACTGTAGAGGTCAAATACATTTATGTTCCATCATTGATACTTTATAAAAAGTATGATACAGAATATTTGAGAAGTATTATGGAGGCAATATGTTCCTATAATGAGACTAATGTCATTTCTTTTTTTGAAAGTAAGTAATAAAGATAAACCTACAAGTCCTTTCTGAATGTTGCATCATTGTTTCTTAAAGTAATTATCAGTATACCTGTTTCAGGAGAAAGCCATAGAGGGGGGATCGAGGGGATGAAAAAAAAAAAGGCCTCCAGCGAGACTTTGTCGCTGAGGCATAAAAATACTAAAAAGAATCATCTGATTGGTAAGTTAAATACTTAATTTTTTTTTTTTGAATTACACATGCAATATTTGTGCAATGAAGAAATCTACTGTCGGTGCATAAAAACAAAGTGGTGAGTCATTACAATTTCATAAGGGATGCTGTATTTCTTTGGGGTGAATCAAGTTTCTATCATAAAATATGACTGAAATTTGCTTTGCATAACTTGGCTTTGCTTGGCCTTATGATTTTATTACCGCTACAGTGGAAACTCTCTATGACGAGGTCCTTGGGATTAAATACTTGTGCTTGTTATATCAGTTGTTAATACAAAAAAAGAAAATAAATATAAAATAAAAACAAAATAGTAATGATTTCATTTCGATTGGAGACAAAACTCATTATATCAGGTAATAATCAGTCTTATCAAAATTTGTCAACTGAAAACTGATAATGAAGCCACGAATTCAGCATTATTACAAATCTCTTTATGTTATTACATTTCATTGCAAAATTCAATTCAAAGGTATACAATGTGTAGACGAGACTACAATAAACACTACCAGAAAAATGAAGTGATGTACTATATACCTCTAGACCTATTACACAGCACTCCCGTCATTTAAGAAATGACAACTAAATCATAAAAACACACACTCAATAATATTGCAGCAGAGATTTCAAGGCATTTGTAAGTACTTAGCAATGATATAGAATATGAAAATAAAAAGAACTAAAATAACAACAAGAACCTTGGAGGGGTCTACTTTCCAGGAGAACCGCTACCGGGCACTAATCCGTCTAGCTCCCTCTTGTGTCCAGTTTCTGCCAACCAAACCTGTGAAAGAGAAACAATGGAAACCACATGATCACAATAAATAAATTGTGGGTAATAATTGGAGTTGAATCTGAAGATTAAAAAATCTGAGGGCCATGAGTATATTAGGCCCTATGTGCTCGTATATTAAATAGTAGTGGTCCCAAATTTCATTTGTGAAAAATCATTACATTTCATCAAAGTATTATTGAATGCTGCAAGGTTTTAATATCATCAACATTAGAAATTGAGTCTATTCCTCCTAAAATAGTCACATGAACTACAGACAGTAACATGTGTTTTTTGACTAGGCACAAACATTTGGCCTGTACATTCCAGTGGTGTTTTGATCACATCATGACTGTGGGGGTATTAGAGGCAATCCTTGGCAGTGAACCTTTAATACTCCAACATTCTTATACAAAACAAGGAATAACATTCTTCTTCAATACAATAAGTAAATTCTGAAGCTCTCAATAAATGCTTTCATCTTTCCCAAAACAAGACTTTCATTAAAAAGTGATTTTAAAAACTGAAATAAATTTAAATCATACCTGGAATTTATTCTCCACGAGTGCTTGGAATTGTCTCTTCTGCTCCAGATCGAGTCCAGCATCTTTGACAGCCTGCTGCCAGTTGTTGATCTGACCCTCTCGGTCCACCAAGGCACGCTCATATCTTGACGGTAACCCACCAGGAATCTCCTGCAGGAAAATAAATATTAAATTGGGTATCACACTTTTAACTAACACATTCATGTACATGTGGGAAAAGCAAAAGCAGAGTTGCACATCTATAACAATAATAATCTGCACTATATAGCTAATTTACATAGCCAGGACCCCAAAATCTGATTTTAAACATTTTCATGAAATAAAAAATTACAGGTATATAAATCTTTTTTTTTAGATCTCTGGAGACATGTTGGTGATAAAATCATTAATTCTGTCTCACAAAAAACTTTTAAAGTTTATAGATTTTACCAAAACCTATAATATAGATTTACAAATACTATACTCCAGCTGTAAGTGAACTTTCAACAGGGCATAAATTTCACGGAGGCCAGACGGCTATGCCTTCGATGCCTATGTCCCTGGCCGGTGCCCAAGGGAAAACAGATTAATTCACGGCCAAACTGGCCTTGCCTTTTTTCAAGCTGGCCTTAATGCCCTCTCATGAAATTTATTGCCCTTTCCTGAAGGACTGACTCTAATACCTACAATAAAAGGGAAATAAATATGTCACTATTTTGTCACATTAAAGTCTCAAATCTGTCAGTATGTAAACAGAATGTGGTTTTTACATGATATAGACAGGCCAAAATCCCTTTGGAAAGGAATTGTCCGTCTTCCCCATACAGAAAAGGCAATATTTTAAACAGAACATCATCACCTGCGGACCTGGCTGGTGCATCTTTGGACTTCTTCTTTTCCCCCTATATTTTGTAATGTTTGTTGTCATTGTCATGATTGCTTTATATTATTATAATGTAGATCTATTGTTACTTTTTTGTTGCCTGGAAATCAAATAAATTAAAAGTATGTAAACAGAATGTGGATTTTACATGATATAGACAGGCCAAAATCCCTTTGGAAAGGAATTGTCTGTCTTCCCCATACAGAAAAGGCAATATTTTAAACAGAAAATCATCACCTGCCGACCTGGCTGGTGCATCTTTGGACTTCTTCTTTTTCCCCCTATATTTTGTAGTGTTTGTAATCATTGTCATGATTACTTTATATCATTAAAATGTAGATCTATTGTTTCATTTTTGTTGCCTGGAAATCAAATAAATGAAAAATGGTTAAATAAATTTTAGGGGGAAAAAGTGGCCTTTGATGCCCTTTTTATGAAAAAAATGGCCGTGGATGCCCTTTGAAGTGGACAAAGTGCCCTAATTTTTAGAGAAAAAATGGCCTTGCCCTAAAAGTAACGAAATTTAAGGCCTGTTTCAATGATTCTCATTTTACTACTCACTGCAGTAACTCCATCCATTTCAAATGGAATGACAAACGTGAAGAACTCCTTTGGTGACATAGTCCTGTGGACTGGGTGTTCTTCTTGATGATCAGGACCTGAGAAGAGAGAGAGAAAGAAAAAAAAAAAACTCTCCAACATGAATGAGTGGCTCCATGACATTCGCTCCTGCAACAAATGCTCCAGACTTGTCAAATGAAGAGCTTCAGCCCTGGGGTTCAAACCTTTCCTTACCCTAACCACAGCCCATGTCCTTTGGCAACCCTGACCAAAACCAAACATCTCAGAATAAATGAAGCCAAAAGTAATTGCCACCAAACCAAATGGGATATAACCTGATTGAGTTGATTCATTGCCTTAGTCAGGTAGTGCCCATATGTACTGCTCTCATTTGAGAGTCCGGCATGCTATTCCCTCCTGTCATCCTTTACTATGACCTGTCCATGATGTACTTTGACGTCCTGTTACGGCATCCCTCTACTGCCCCTTGAATGATTTTATAGTTTAGACTGCCATCTCTCCGAAGATAAGTTACAGGAAGGGTAATGCTGAAGTCAAGCTTTCTCTACAACAGAATACAACATCTGTAACTAGCCCACAAAATTGATAACACCCAAGACGCCTGCAAACAAACTACAATGGCCTCAGGCGTATCTTTTTCTTTTACAGACCATAGTGTCAACAGTGGGATTACAGCACCAGGTTACTCATTTTCTAATTTCTAAGACTGCCATAGCATAATGCCTCGTTTCTCCTACATACCGGTAATATAAACCTTGTGTTTGAATCATATATACTATACAATAAAATAACAAAGAAAGTAGAGGATAACAATTACACTTACCAACACAAATAGGGTTGTTCCAATGGTTAGGTTTCTCCCCTAGTCCCACTGCAGCCATATGGTGATGTAGCATGGCATAGTGTGTGTGGTACGGAGCTAGAGAAATGCTATCATTGCCTCCTAGTAGCAAAGGTCGCGATGGGGTCAACATGTGGAGAGTGCATAGCGTTGAACCACTGAGGATTGAATGTGATTTACAAGGATACATGTAATTGTGTATAATTACGAGTGTTTTGCATTTCATAGAAACAGAAATAAAAAATTAAAAACACTCCCTCCTCAAGATATATGAAGTGCGGTGGTTACAACATACGTCATAAGTGCAACATGCAACTATTCTCTCTGTCATTGAGAGTAGCACTTATGTTGAGACCATCGAATTAGATGTGAGATAGAGGATATGTATATTGCAGAGAAGGGCCATATCCCAAGTCCAATAAACTATTCACAAACAGGAAGAGTGTTGGACCAGTGTACAACACCTGCACAGGTTATATGTTATATGTACATGCATACTTCAGCAATCATTGATCAAGTCCTAGTACAACGGTCCAATCATGTTGGGACAACCCCTCATCTAAATTTCACTCAAAAATTTGATTTTCAGGTTAAACTCTTCTTTAACCCCTATATTAAAAAAAAAACATCACAATTTTTAGCCTTACCATACTTTCCTGATGACATACAAAAGATCAACTGCATCCCAAAATAATTTTGACCTTGCAGGGAATGTACCTTAAGTCATTATTCTATTTACCTGATGGAGAATCTTCCAGCTGCTGCTATGACTGTGACATGCTCACACCCAACAAGATGGAGGGTTGTTTCTACTGCACCTACGACGACTGTTGTGTGACGACACTTCTCTATACTCACAGATCTGAAAACAAGATAAGAAGAGATACATTTACATACAAGCATAAGTAGAGTCACGGTCAGAATCGCCTATGTAGATATCTGCATCAGGTCTCAGATTTTGCAGAAAATCCTCTCGTTTGCCATTTTCAACATGATAACATTGCTCAACAACCAAGCAATATGCAGTATTCATGAAAGATAATATTGATGGCGAAGTTACTAAACTCTTCAGTTACTAAACTCTTCATGCAATGGGGCCCAGTACCAGTAGGTTTAGGGAAGGGTATAGTGTCAGGGTAGAATTTAGTCATTCGTTTAGTGTATTGAATTTACAGTTATGCAATCAATGTCACAGCATGGAGTATTGTTACCAACCAAATCATTATCACTTCAACAAAAAATATCACTGAATGAAATCATTCTTTTATCAACAAAAAAGACATTTTGACGGTCTTATCCGCTTCTTTATCAACTCCCATAATGAAAAGTCATTCCCATTTTAAAATTGTGGCACATTTCTGCGTTTCTTGCACTCTACCTGTGCACACACTACTTCTGACTTTCAAACTCAAAATCAAATGTACACAACAACATAATATGACATCATATGAAAGAAGATCATCGTAACATGACAATTTTCTTTTCATTGAGCTCTTGGAAAATTGGATTTACAGTCCATGATATTTACCTGACTGGAGATAAGAGATAGATGAACGCATAGTGACAGCGATGGATCTTGATACGTGAGTCAACGAGGATCTGAGAGCTCTATGAACGAAAAAAAAAAATAACACAAACAACTAATATCGAAACTTTTATTTAACCTTAATTTTGCTCAAAGTACAAGTCATCTTTTGCTACATGTTCTAGTATAAGGTTCAAATCTTATCAAAATTCTATGTCAGAAGTATACAATTGCTGCTTGGCTAATTAGGACAAAGAATTTGTGTTATGTACAGAGGAGCATTACAGTAGGCTACCCAATTCGTCATATCTTTATATCAAAATAGAGAATAATTAATCTATAGGCTATTACAAATGGTTGGTTTCTTGGAAGAGTCAATAGATATTTATAATGTTTTATAATAATTATGGCTTCTCAAATAGCACTCTATCAATGCAAGATGCTCGAAATCACTACTTTCATAATATAAAGGCAAAAATTTGTCTTACCTTTGCTAACGTCTGTTTTGAGATTTGTGAAAGAATGACCAACTGGGAGCTGAAAATAAAGAAAAACAAAGAATAATACAGTTACAATTCATGAATAAACAACTCTACAATGATTTACGGAAACAAGTCTAAAGGTGGTATCTCACATCGTGATGACGTCTCTCTGACTTGCGACACTTAGAGGTGTTTGCGATCATTTTTTCCATCGCCGCTGATACGTCTCCGCGACAGAAAAAATGCACAGATTTAAGCATGTTTCATTTTCTTGACTTATGAAATGTCGCAGAGACTCAGAAGACATCCCCATGGCTATCTTAAAACCGTCTTTAACTCAAACCTATC
The DNA here is from genome assembly GCA_940671915.1 of Paracentrotus lividus. Classification (NCBI taxonomy): domain Eukaryota; kingdom Metazoa; phylum Echinodermata; class Echinoidea; order Camarodonta; family Echinidae; genus Paracentrotus; species Paracentrotus lividus. The sequence continues at coordinate 650,171 of CALNVZ010003434.1, read as the reverse complement.
ATAAACTATTCTCAAATCTATTTCATAGCAAGAGAGATACATGTACACTGTAGGCCTACCATCATGACTGAAAATATGATAGCTCTGTAAAATGCTTACATTAATACCTATTTTTAATACCCCTCTCTTTCCAGTAGTTGCGTCTCTTCTGCATTGACTGAATTTGGTGCCAGAGTCTTATTCCAACCGCCAGCGATACTTGAGCAGCAGAGGCCTTGTTGAGGATGGAAGCAGGTACACTGTTGGTAAGTTCTATTGCCGAATGTCCCTCTTCGCATGATTCCTTGTATATGTCGTCAAACATTTTGGATATGTCGTGCAGAATGCAGAGTTCATAGATTCTGCCTTTTGAGTAGATGCATTCATATTGGTCTTCTGCAGCTCGCAGATTGCTGCCTGACCTTTAAATGCAGTGTCTTTCTTTCTCTGCCGGATGTGAATCGGTAGAAATGGGGATTTATAACTTCCCTTACACACTAAGCTTTTGACTCCAACATAGTTGGTAGTTAGCCTCTCCGCTTTTTTGCAAATGATTTTCGTACATTAAGATATCCGAAAACATTTGACGTGCTGCATTCAGCTCAGCCTGTATACTGTGTGAAATATCCTCCGCCATGGCTCTCTGCTGTTTACCCCTCAGCACTGCAGTTTTGCCAGGAAACGCGTCTCTACAAAGATGAACTTTTTTGTGTGAGAGAATGCCTCGGATGCGTCACAAATAGGTAGAATGTGGGACTTGTGCCAGTTTTATGTTTCATAGCTTGAGTAACATTCTTATGGAAGTGTCCGTCACTATCGCTAATGACCCCCTTCACAATTAGCTGAATTAAAATAGGAATTGTTTGCTTGAAACATGGGTTACCTTTTCGGTGCTTTGTTACAGTTGGTTGCAACTCTACCCCTCTTAGCTCCATCTTCACCTGAAATTTAAAAAAAACCCCACAAAACATGAAACAAAAACTTTTTGTATGGTCTATAAAGTCAAAATAATATCGTACTTTTAAATCGACCGATTTGTCTGTATTGTTATAAGCAAACACAGAGTACTGGCATGGAGTCTTGTGTTAAGATGTAACCCATGGTCTATAATTATGACGTTGTATGATGTTTCAAACACATACTTCAAACCAAGGTAAATGATGGTTGGCATAGTCCAAATTTTATGAATTTAGCCCAATATGGGAACAAAGAATCATGTTTTAAAAGATCTAATAAGCTGGTTAGTCTTTGCTCAAGGCCCATCACCACAAAGACTTTAAATAGAGATCCACATCTTCTATGATACCCCCCCAAAAAAATAACATACCTGATGACCATTGTAGTCTATGTCCACTTGCTATGCAGCCTGTGACACCAAAGGGACTGTTACTAAGACTACTCCTCAACCATGACTCAAACGTCTTGAAAGAGAAGGCTTGGGTGATCTAGGAAAAAGAATTAAAAAGATTAAAATGTGACTACAAATTGAGACTGATCGATATGCACTATAATTAAGAGAATATTGCACATCATGTTAACAAGGGATGGATATTAAAGAACATTCACATGAGGTAAAAAACCCTTTTTAACTTTACGTGCTTGATTTGGTTATTTTTTCATTTTCCTGTTTCAGGAAGCTAAATGAATTTCTGGTGACCATGATGCTGTATCAATATAGTTCAAAGTCTAGTATTACATATATAGTCAACATAGCCCATCATAACTGATTTCGGATGGCCATTGATGACCATCGGCACTTCCTTCACCATAAGTTAGCCTTGTCAAGGATAATAGGACAGGGCTCTCTAGCATAAAACTCAGAGCTAATGCACCTTAGCATAAAACAAGACGCACATTACATTATGCAGAGAGTTGTACATTTAAACACAAAGTAACAACTTGCAATTAAATGAATTTTTTATGCAAGAAAGTTCAGGAATGCTTGGTGATTCCCAAAAAAATCACAGCAAAAAATAATGCTTAGGTGAACTGCTGTCGACCTTTTCAAATCATTTCATAGACAGTGTCTGCCACATTTCAAGGTCATGAACAGAACAATAATTTCTTTTTAACCGATCTGATAGGTGGAAAATTAATGATTACAAATAATACTATACCTTTGAGTATCCACTCTTAGCTTGTATTTGCTGGTGCAAAGCAATCTGGTGGACAAGCTGAACAGTCCTGAATTGAATTAAAAAAACATGAATAAAAAAAATGTTGTGAATTTCTTGTCTTTATATAACACATTATCTCACCCAAAAAATCCATACAGTCAATTTCATACAAAAATTAGAATCTAAGTTATATCAAGTCAACACTACACTTAATCTTAAACATAATTGAAACCCCATGGCCCGAATTCACAAACGTGGTTTAGTTAGTCGATGGTCTAAATCAATTGTTTAAACCACGGATTTAGACCATGGTCTAAATTTTGGTATTCACAAACCACCTGATTTAGACCATGGACTAACTAAACCACGTTTGTGAATTCGGGCCCATGTGACTAAATAAAACCCAATGCAAATTTTGAATTGAATGCATGATTATCCAAAACAAGGGCAGTTGTTTAAGAGATGTTTGAATTGTAATATCGCTTAACTTTTTAAAAAATCACTCCTGGGAAAAATTCTCCCCCAAAAAGAAAAAAAAAACAAGATGAATCCTCGACCGCGCACGGTCGAAATATTCCTCCGCCATTGCCAGATCACAAATACATGTATATGACAAATTTCATCTATTTATTTTCCTCAAATTCACAATTTGACCTCTGTGACCCTTGACCTACATACTCCAAAATCTGATAAGATCAATTTCCTATGGTGATACATACAATCCCTAAGTTTGAAGTTGAGATCTCAATAAATTCTTGAGATATCATGATAGCAAGCAAACGGACGGACAGACAACCCGAAAACATGATGCCTCTGGCACCACCTTCAGTGGCGGAGGCATAAAAAAACTCACTTGTTCTTGTTGACTGATCCTTCAAAGAGCAACCCCAGCGCCTCAACGGATTGGACGGAGAGAAGAACATCATTGGCTGTGCTGGAGTACGAATCTGCTTCAGCCAGAAGTCCCAAGATATCACTCAGATGATTCAGCACAAATACTTGTTGGTTATTTTCGTCTGCACTCTGTAATGAAATAATAGAAGATACGTTGTTTCGATAAAATTCAAAAGATAGAGAATATCACTGGCCATGCTGGAGTACTTAGATATCACTAAGATGGTTCAGCACTAAACACTTGTTGGTTGCTTTCGTCTACATACTGTAAGAAAAAAAAAAGGTATATTGTTTCAATAAAAGAGAGACAAACATTGTTGGTTGTGCTGGAGTACAAGTCTTCTTTAGCTAGAAGTCGCTATTAAAGATAGTACAAACACCTGTTGTTAACAAAAAATGTAATTGCTATGAAATAGACAGGAAGACAGATGAACATTAGGCTAAATCGAGAGGGTTTTTTTTTTCTTTTTCAGCTTAGTGTTTTCCACTACCCATTAACCCAGTGATGATGGAGAACAGGTGATACATGTACCTGTGTTAAACCTATGGAAATTCAGTCATTGATGGGTTAACTTGCCTTTGTTGATGACCCTGGTCCAGGTGATGTCCTTCCATCTGGTGAAGGTGATCTTGACCGTGATGGCCACCTAGTAAGATGTATTGGTTAAGGACAACTATCAATTCTGCTTATTCAGCTCTTAAAGTTAGAAGACTCTAGGCTGAAATTCAGATGATTGAGGCCATAATTAATTTCATTTTGTTTCTTAGTACTTTGATTTTGATTTGATTTGATTTATTGGTTTCCATATACATGTAACAATATGATAACATAATATGAATGCTTTGAAAAATACAGGATAAAACACTCTGGTTGTACTAACTTGGAGAGCAAGTCACCTTTCTACATGTACGTTTGTCACGATGGACTTTCTTTAATTCCAATCCCTAGTAACCAATCCAGGTGGTGAATAATAAAAGGAATTTGGGTCGCTGACTCCAAGTTTAGCTCCAGAGCCAGAGTCGGTCAACTTTTTGTCTTTTAATCAATCAATCAAACTTGCTGAAGTGTAATTCAATGAATAGAGTTTAACTTTGACTTTGACTGCTATCTTAGGTCATGAGCACTAGGTCATTTAACTTTATATCTTTAGTTGAGTTAGGTGGGGCTCTCAAATTCTACAGGTGTTTGTTTTTGTGTATGAGAGGAAAAGATTGGCGAGAATGTTGAAGTTGGGAGTTTTGAATAGTGGAATTAAAGCTTGGAAGGATAAGTAATTTTAATTGGATATTTTTAGCACGGAACAGTAAGCAGAGGAATATCGAGAATGATAACGAGTTTGCTTTTGTGAGAGTCAGGATGGAGTGGTGTTTGAGTAAAACCAAATCAGACATCGTTTGATTCTCGGGAGAGGAAGACCCTTCCTTACTAGGTCTTCGCTCAGAGTGTGAGGGTGTGGTTCTCGTAGGCCATTGCTTTGGGTGAATGTTGCAGGCTGTGTAGTGCAGGCACGGCAAAGTCTAAATCCCCATCGTCGGCAGGCTGGTTCCAGGCAGCACAGGTCCGGTAAAGCCACCACATCTGCCCTCACCTCACCAGGCACGACTGTTTTCAAGCAACTGTAAGTTCACTATTTTATTGATATATATTTATTATAATTAAAAGCAAAACTTAATAGGGTTTCCGAAGAAAACAGAAATGCCGTAATTATTTTGCTTATGATTAATGTTGGAGTATTGAACACTAAAGTGGAAAGAATATTAAATGCTTTGTTGTATTTTATAGTAAAACATATTTCATTAATGCAAACTTTGTGAAATTAAAACCAGGAGAAACCAAATAATCATGAAGTAATGATATTGAGATGCGGTAATTAATTGTCATTAAATGAGACATTTTATTATGGAAGAATTGTCACTTTATACACTAAATGATGCTGACGATTTCCTTATAACTTACATTGATAGTTATATAATATATTGCTTGTGAACTGAACAAGAGTCATAGCCAGAACCAGTTTATTGATGTTGTATATAATATGATTGATGTAAATAATCATTGAAATGAGAAGTGATACTTCTATGAGAGATTTCCTTTCACTATTTACGGATAAAAGATGCCGTAGTTTTGTTTACATAATTTTCCGTAAGTAGTGCAGTGCAGTCAATTCAAGCTAGTATGAGGTATCGTAACTGAATTGTGAAGATTTATAGTGTTATTATTACTGGACCTTGTCTATTAGGAGATGGTTGTTTTATTTAATCTCTTTAGGGACGAGCTGGGCTTATGCTTCGTCTAATTGGAAGCTCGCACTTCGTCATTGATTTGGAGCTCGTGCTTCATGCGGGATTGTTCATCCGCTCATCGTCGAACTCAGAGTTCGTACTTCATCATCAGATCATAGCTTGTGATTCATCGTAGCAGTCTGGGACTGTGTGTTCTCAAACCTCATCATTTCGTCCGCGAATCCGGACTGGTTTTTCGTCAAGAGTTCGCTCACTTACTTCGCGTCGTCGAAGCCACTGCAGCTCGCTCGTCGACGATTATATTCTTCGGATCAACGATAGTCTATGTTGATGTCGTTGGGGTCCTTATTTTTAACTCTTAAATTGTAAACAGATTATATACTACGGTCCAGTGTAGGTATTCTTCTGAGTATAAACCCTCTTTTGGAGAAACTAAATTGTTGGAAGTAATATGCAAAAATATTGTGAAATTTTGGATACAAAAAAAAAAGGGCCTTTATTAAACATAAATAAATAACTCTGATCAGACACAAATTGCAAGATATTCATTACTCATTGATTCATGCTGATTTACATTGATGCTATTGTTGATATGCATGTAATTCATGATTTAATTTTGATTATTCAATTTCTTTTATTATATGTACATTTATTGAGCTGGTCACTCTGAATTAAATTTATGTTACATATATAGATATTGAATGCTAGTGTGATTATTTGCCAGTGTTAACTACTTTCATTTCAAACAGAACCAAATCTATTACCAGACTGGGAATTTCAGTCCCAAGATCTGACAACGTTGTGTTTTTGTTTTTTCATGTGAAGCGCCTTAAGCAAATTAAGAAATTAAGGGCGCTATATAAGAATCTGTTATTATCATTATTAAGACCGATATAAAAAAGGGTAAATATTTATAAATTTTTTTTTTATATGGGGACATGATGAAAATGTTACATTCTGTGATACGAAACATAATAACCATAATAGTTAAGTAGTTCAGGATTCAGGGTGGTAGACACCCCCTCCCAACATCCACCTCCTTTTTTCAGTCTAAAACACTATAATAAATGTACTAAGCTGCACTAGCAATTCTTTCACTAATTGAGGTACTTAAAATAGTTAGAAGATGTCCTCCAATAAATATATAGCCCCTGAGAAAATAAAAATCTTGGAGGGGTGATCATTTGGTGTTCCTTCATCTGCCTGAGTTTGCTCAATTTGGATATTCCAACCCAATCAGCCATCCTTGAGTAAAAAGCTTGAGGTTGAGAATCCATGTAGATTGATTCTTAATACAGCATTAAAACAGACTGCAACTTTGACCAATGGTTTGATATAATAACTTAATTTTTCTTGCCTGATCATAAACAGCAGGATAATTTAAAACTTGGGCTGGTATAGTCTGGCCTACTAATAATTCCAAACAAAAAACACCCAAGCTGTATAATGCCGCCATGTTTTCCCATCAGAGGATAAGAACAAACATGACAAATACCCTTCTCCTGTCAACTGACACCCCTTATTGCCCTTGCTGACATTAATGACGTGCAAGTCTATTTTGTTTCCAGAATTCAAACAGAAGAGCCTTTTCATTCAAACATATTTGGAAGGAAACAATGTCTCCAGTCCCTGCACTACTGCCTTAGATCTTGTGCAACAGAGTACTAAATCAGAAATGGAAATAAGAATGAAAGAAAAATAAAAGAAATCATAACAAGGGTCAGAACATACATGGAGCAGGGAATTGCGCATAAAGCTTGGCAGAAAGAATTCCTCCCAAGAATAAAAGATTAAAGTAAATTTTTGCAGCTGTCTGCTTGCGACCCCATACATAATTGCTGCGTCTCCTCTCCGACTTTTATGACCTTCTTTAATTCTTCAAGAGTTTGAGGTGATTCTACTTCATGCTACTAAAAAAAACCCCACACATTGTAAAACAAGTGGAATCTGGATCATATTGTGAAATTCTAACAAGTTTTCTGCTTACAAAAGTATCTGATTTACACTATAGTTTATACTTTTATAGGAATATGTATGAGATTGATATTTCCTACTCACCAGTGGATTACTTCTGAGGAAATGTCCAACAACAATTTAAACAAAATAAACAAAACTTGTTCAACTAAACACAAGCGATAATACAAGATATATCACAAGTCCACAAAACACAAAAGTTCACAATAAGGTGTTCAGTTCTCCTTGCAATTGAAAATGGATACAAGAAGATTGAAGAGGTGTATCACAGGTGAATGATCGTGTGGTCTCTTTGAAAGTTTGTTAGAGAGTAATGTTGACTAGCTGGAGGCAGAAATGAAAGTGAGTAGATTCCTCCTAGCTAGTGAAGTTAGGAAGTTTTGATTGGCTGAAAGAATATGTTGCCATGGAAATAAAGGTGTGTTCATTTTCTGGTCACTGCAAAATGGCGTGGTGCCAGAAAGTCTAATAGAAATTCTTTAGACAGACAAATGGTCAATCTCAAGTCCAGTTGTTTATAACTCACTGACAGCACCAAGGGTAATTTGATCATAAATTTTGTTTTGATCACCCAAGTCAATTACCCTTAAGATTAGGTGACAAAAAAGGTGATTTGGACAAGAATGAATGGAGCAGGTGTCTCAGTTTTACAATTTGAGAAAGAATATGATGAAATATTTACAAGTTTAAAGAGGAGCTACTACAATGCTAAGATAGTGGGGTCTATACTACAGATTTATCCTTTACAATCCTTTCAACGAAATAAGGAGCAAAAATTTAACAAGTTTAGACAAATGCAATTGAATTACAATTTCAGGTGATGAAATTCAATTACGGTACAATTTCAGATTAATTCTCCCGTTGTCAACAACTTTCTGAGGTAAATGTGTAATATGAATTTACCATCATCAAATTAAAGGGAAGGTCTGGACCCATAATATGTTGCTTTTATAATTAAAGTAAGCAGAATAATTAGAAAAACCGATTTAAGAAAGTTGGAAGAAAATCAGACTAATAATTAGAAAGTTATGAATATCTTTATGACGCACAAGAAATTGATCATTATACCAAATTGGAAAACCTGTGATCTCATAGGGACACTTGCCATGTATTTTCTATTTTGTTTAATTCACGATAAGATTTCACTTTATTTGTTAAGAATTTGCTTTGATTTTCCATAAAATGAGAATTGTAATGACATTTCAAAAGAAAAGTGATATTTTTCATGATATTCGACATGCATGAATATCTCTTTTCTATACTGAAAACTTACTTAAATCTTTGGTGGTTTTTTTTTCAGCACCCTATCAGCACCCCATTTAGAATGAATGTTGAATTTCATGAAAAATACAATTTTTCTTTTGAAATGTCATTATGTTTTTCATTTTATCAAAATACACAGATGCAATAACATATTGCCATCAATATATCTTGGCCAAAGTTATGAGGAAAACAGTTTCTTAACAAATAAAGTGAAAATTTATCATAAAACAATATAGAAAATGCATGGCAAGTTGTGGCCCCTATGATATCACAGTTGTTGCCATTTTGGGTATAAGTGATCAATTTTATGTGCATCGTAAAGATATCATAACTTTCTTATTATTAGTCCAATTTTCTTCAAACTTGTTTTAAATCTGTTTTTCTAATTTTTCTCTATCTTATAACAGCTACTTATTTTGGGTCCAGAGCTTCCCTTTAAGTAGTTCATCCTTTGGCAGGACCCGAAAAAAATTTAAATTTCTGTTTTTTGAGAGGATATAGTAGTAGGCTATATCAATGACATATCTTCCCACAACATGATTAAGCTCAAATGTGTACGTTTGTCATCATATTGCGATTATCAAAATTCATTCCTATTTTTTCGAACCTCGAAAAATATACCGTAACGGTGCAAACCGTTGACAGTTAGGCGCAGAAATAATGCATGCTAATGCGCCATGTGTATATTGCTTGTGTGTGTTCCGTGCTGCACGCACTGTAATATCAACGATGCTGATGAGAGGTGGTCTAGATTGGTAGTCAGATTTTCGTTTCATATTACTGATCTAAGCAACCTATGACAGTAAGATTGAATAGACAGTATAGGTTGATCATATTCTAAAGTTATGCCAAGTTGCATTAGTGTTCGCAATTTGTGAAAAAGGATGACACTACCTTTAACAACTACCCTATCCCCACATAAAGCCTAGTCCTTTGTCAGGACTGTTATGTGTTTTTTTGCTTTGTTTTCTACCACACAATCGACCTCTACGCCCGAAATAGAAACAACCCCTCGAATTATCATCGCGATCAATGGGGTTTAATGTGTTGTGGTGGAGAATGAAGGGAGGGCGGAGAGAAATTAACTACCAACGGATAGAATCTAAGGGGATACGATCAATGGGGTTTAATGTGTAGTGGTGGAGAATGAAGAGAGGGCGGGGAGAAATGAACTACCAACGGATAGAATCTAAGGGGATATTGCGATCAATGGGGTTTAATATGTACAATCATGTAGCGGTGAAGAATGAAGAGAGGGCGGAGAGAAATGAACTACCATCGGATAGATTCTAGACTACATGAAGCCCTGTGAGCAGTGAGAGCTGATTGGTCCATGTTATGAATAGGGTTAGTCCATTTTATGACTAGGGGTGTACAATCACTGATTTGATTTCAGGGGCACTGCACTGGTTGATTGGAAATTACAGGTAGAGCAGAAGTACCCTCCAGAAAGGAGAAGATGGAATATACAAGCAGCTTTTATCATCAAATCATGTCCACACTTGATACCTGATATATTTTCTCAGAAAAAAGAGAGAGAGACAGAGAGGACTTCTCCACTCTATGAGACGGGGGTGTTTCCTATCAACTTAAGGGAAGGCTGAGATGATTAAAAAAACTACAAAGGTTCTGGGTTGTATCATGAAAAGTCCTAGAATAGAATTTATGAGGTCAGTATGATAAGGAAGTTTCCCAAAGTCATAAAAGAAAGATCGACTTGTCCATTTGAAGGATAATAGTGTTTTTAATCTTTCTGATTTAGACACGGTGCTGCACTAGCTCAAGATATCATATAGTCTAATGCCACATGTGCATATATACGCTTGATGCGAAACTTTATCACAAGCTTGAGCTTGCAGCACAGATTTCTTTTGGGGTTTTTTTCTCCCCGATCCAACAATTAGGGCAATATTTTTGAGCTTGAGCTACATGTAGTGCAGCACAACCTATGTGATCAATAATACCCTTATTATGGCTGGATCAGGGGGGCATTTCATCAAAGGACTTGTCGGACATTTTATCTGACAAATTTGCTCTCAGCCAATCAGATGCAAGCATTTCAGTAGCTTATAACAGTATGTCGGCTAAAACGTCCGACAAGTCCTTTCATGAAACACTTCCCTGTTCCTGTTGTTTGGAGGAATTTTAAAATGTTTTGAAGACAATGAGCGCTCATATTTTTTAAATTTGATATTGTCTCCTTTCCTCTGACATACCTCAATAAAAATAGGCTTGCAAGTTACAGATTTTCTATATTATTAGGCGGTGCTGCACTAGCTCAAGCTATTTCAAATAGATAACACTTGAGTTGATAGGTCACCTACTCTTTAATTGTCTATGTTCCCAAAAAAAAAGGGTCTTGAGTACTTAGCATCGAAAGACTTGATACAATGATAACAATTATCAATAGACATGTTGCAATGTTTTTAGACTCCTCAAGCACCAGCAATTAAGACAAAACTAATTATTAAGATTATTTATATGTAATTAGTGATTTTTTTGGGAAAAAATGAAAATTGGACAAAATATAAATGGGAAATTCGGTGTGGGGTCAAGACATGAGATATACATGTAAAAGTTGAATTGTAAAGGATACTCTTCGCCTGCAACAAGAGATGATCTCAGGGAAATCCTGTGAAGTTGCTGGAGGAAAAGGTATAGCAGAAAAGGCAGGGTGTCGACACTTTGCCCATTTCTCCATACGTCTACAAATATTTGAAATAAAAACAAAAGAATGAAATTTAAATGATAATAAGGAGTAGAAGTACAAGTTTATGATTCCATGACATTTGCTCAAGTGACAATTGCTCTGTTGTAATTTCATTTTGAATATTAAACTATTTTTACCCTACCATAAGCCTTACATAATACTTCTTGCAACCATAACCCTAACCTGTCATTTTAGATGCAATATAGCCAAGAGTACTTGTTGCAAGATTTCGTGTCCTTAATCATATTTATGAATTATCATTTAAATAAAATAAAAATCATTTCATCAAATACAAAATCCCATTTTATTACTTTGCTCAAAGATTTAAAGAAATCGAAATATGAATTAAGAAGATGAATCCTCAACCGTGTGCGGTCGAAATATATGCCTCCACCACTGCTAGATCAGAAATATATGGCACCTTTATCTATTCATTTTACTTTTAACATACAGAGACATCTTTGACCTTGACCTTTGACCTTGTGACCCCAAAACAGTATTAGATCATTGTCCCTCCTAAATGATCGACCTACACACGCCAAAATCAAATAAGATCATTTTCATATGGCGATATCTATTACTCAATACATGGAATTTCAATGTTTGACCTATTTGACCCTTGACTTTTGACCTACCAGGTACATACTCAAAAATCTAATCAGATAATCTTCATATGGTGATAAATACTATCCCCAAGTTTGAAGTCGATATTTCAAATGGTTCTTGAGATATCGCGATAAGGAGCAAGCGGTACGGATGGACGGACAACCCGAAAACATGACGCCTCCGGCACCACCTTCGGTGGCAGAGGCATAAAACTTGATTTCATCACATAATATCGTGCTACATGTATTTCATTACATCACTCCGCAAAGGTTCTTACTTTACTGATCAAACTAACTCACCTATATTTTTAGCATGTTGAACAGCTTCTCGTCGTTGTTGCAACCTCTCTTCAGGGCTGTATTCCCACAGCATATCAAAACCTTCAAAATACCTAGAAAAAAGGGACATCAAGAATTAATTTTTGAAGTCTTAAATAGCACATCTTCAAGGGATTAGCCTAAAAAAAAGGTGTCTTTAATTTACAAATGTGTAACATTTTATGAAAAATCTCCAAATATCTATGCTCATTTTTGTAAAGGGAATGAAAATTAGTTTGAATTAACTTTTTTTTTAAGATACTCTGCTTGATAATGAAACATTAATATAGGCCTACTTACAGGTACTGCAAGGTACAAGTATATGTGCATAATGTATTTGGAAACCCAACCATACCAGGGAAGTACATTTGTGGATGTATCATGATTTTTATTAATTTTTATGATTACTATTTTTTTTTTTTTTTTTGGGGGGGGGGGAGGTGAACATGTATAGCAAAGGTAATCAAAATGTCAGCCCTTTGGGCTTTGACTGAAGTATTTCTCCTGTTGACACTCACTCACTGTCAGGTAGTTAACCTGAAGACCCTGTCAATTGACCTAGGCTATAGAATGTGAATAACCTTGATCATTACAAATAAACCCTAATTCAGAATGGTAATAACTCTTTGCATGATACCAAGAGCCCAACTGTGGTCACTCTCACTCCTGGGGGGCATTTCATCAAAGGACTTGTCGGACATTTTATCCGACAAATTTGCTCTCAGCCAATCAGATGCAAGCATTTCAGTAGCTTATAACAGTTTGTCAGATAAAACGTCCGACAAGTCCTTTGATGAAATGCCCCCCTGGTTGTCCCTTTTTGGTTTATCAAATGGTCAGATGCTATACAGAGTTTGAATCCTAATTCAAAGGTATCGGTTATTACTAGTATTTCAGCATACTATAAAACCAGAAACATTCACGATTTGGGGCCCATGCCATTTTTGTGGAATGAAGCTTTCGCGAATTGCAGACAACCAACTTACTTTACTTTTCAGTATTAAGAATTTGAAAAAGCTCATCTTGTGACTTTAAGGAGAGTCCCCCTTTGAATTGAATTGGTTAAAATAAAATATCAAAAATATAAGTAAAGGAATGGGGGACCATGAACTCACACATTGCTGTTTAAATTAAAAAATCGACCGTGAACACACCCCCCAAAAAAAACCAAAACAAGTCTATTCTTTTTTTTAAAGTGAAACAGGCCACAGGAACAACTGATATGATAAGTGTCCATGAGGGCAAAGGTTAAGTCCATAGAGGGTGTGAATGGGATTGTTATTATGATTGGACAGTCAGGCTGGCGACTGGATATCAACATCATCATCCTTCAATTCCTAACCTCAATCATGTCAGCAAAAAGATGCAATTCACAATTCATTTTCAAACCATCCTACTCCTAGGATCCATTTTCAAACCAAGATTTCAACATCAAGTTCAAGTTTAAGTTCAAGTCTTTTGAAGTAGTAACAACATTCACATTGGGAATGTAATGAGCACCATAGATACAAATTTCAATTATTCATGCTCATAATTGTTTCTAGGTTTTTAACTGCAGTTTATAAACAAGATTTTATTTTCGAAAAAAAAAGAAGAAAAAAGGCGGGAATGGGTGATTGTAGTCAACTATGTAGAGGTCAGTGGGCCAATACTATAAGATTTAGGACGAAAGTGGGTGAAAAGAAGATTAAAATCTTTAATACACAGCCCGGTCAAAAAAAAAAAAAAATTAAATGAATATTACTTAATAATTAAATGAATGAATGAATGAGATGTGAAGAATGAAGGGAAGGAAGGAGGAGGAGGAAGGAGAAAGAAAGGAGGAGGAAGAGGAGAGGAAGGAAGGAGGAAAGAGGGAAGGAAGGAGGAAGGAAGGAATGAGAATGACCGAAACAAGAACGAACGAAAGAACGAGAGAACGAATGAATGGATAAATAAAAAGATATCAAAAGAACTTACATCCATGCCAGATCTTCCTGCATTCCCAGCTTGTTGCAGGCGATGTGCTTCCATGTTGTGTAAGCTAGTCTCGGGAGCCAGCCTTTCCTTGTTTTTAGATAAAGAGCGATCTTCTTCAGGTACTGAACCATATGAATTGAAATTACACAACAAATTATTAATAATGCAATAATGAATGTAAAGTTGTAAATTGTAATAAACTGATGACCCGTTTTTAACTCAAAGACATAATACTAGAGAGAAATATTAAACTTGCAAATGATGCAGGAGTACAATGTACATGTCATGATCGATTTTTTTTTTTTTTTTTTTTGTGGGGGGGGGGTGGCAAAATGGGGGAGGGGGGCTCACTCGGGATTTGCATGACAGGCCTTGTTTACATTCTTACATTCTTGTATCTCAGAGTGAGGTCTCCACTAAATCCTCCAGGAGATGGGATCTCCCGGGTATATAACACCCTTCTCCATTTCTTTGAACAGAGGAGAAACAAAGAATATGACTGCTATCAGAAATTATAGACAGAGAGAGAGAGAGAGAGAGAGAGAGAGGGGGGGGGGTGCAGGTAGGGGAGAAACTGAAGAAAGTCCAGAGAAAATATTAAATGGTAATCCCTTTATTAATATTAGGAGCAAAATGTTTTTGGTAATACCATATAATACCATATCCTTGCCTTTAGCGTTGTGCACATATTTGTTTAGATACCGGGTATTATTTCTATGATTAGAGCTCTTATTATATGTGATATGAAACCCAGTTTGGATGAAGGGATAAAACACCTTTAAAATGGGTTTTTATGAAATATTACAATATTTTAAGAATATTTGTATAAATGGGTTTTTATGAAATATTACAATATTTTCAGAATATTTGTATATAAATCACAATTTAGTAAACAATTATATATATATTTTTAAAGGCATATCTATCTACAGTATAGATAGTACTGTAGGCCTATACGCTATATATTTCCAAAAATTATTTCTTTCAATTTCGCTTAAAAAAAGGGAATTCGTGAGTATATTTTCGCAAATTTATTGTATAATTTGCATTTAATTTGCATTCAATTTGTTCAGAAATATCAGGAAGTGAAAATCTTTGCGTTTAGTAAGTCATGTACTTACATGCAAACTGAGCTTCGGATGAGGTGGTACAGGCAGGATGCCAATATTGAAGGTGTCATATTTCAACCATAATGCAGCTGATGTCTGCGCCATGATGGACGTCGTTTTCTAGACCTTCTACTCAGATCTGCTGGAATACAACATAAATTTGTTGTTAAAAACATAATTGGTTTTGAGAATGAATGCATCAAATCACCCCACCCCCCCCCCCACTTAAAACAGATATAAATAAAAAATAAATGAGACACAACATAGAATTGACCTTTTATAAATTCTTAAATAATTTAACCCGTTTACGACGAAATTGTTTGGCCTGATGTCATTACCCTGAGACGAGATTAAAAAAAGAGACAACCCTGTCCGCGCATGCGGGCTCTGGTTAAATCGCTCATGCGTATAGCGTGGTTGCACGCTATGGACACTAGAAGTGAAGCTTGATTTTTTTTTTGAAATATCTATATTTTCTATAATGTTTTTGGTGTTCTTAATTCTCAATTGCCTCTTATCACTACATGATTGAATATTCTACATTCCCATGTCAAGCTCGATATTACTACATAGAAAAGATAATAATATTGTGAACAATAAAAGCATTTCTCCGGTTTGTAAACTGAGTATCTTGTCTTGGCCTGAAAGAAATGTTTTACACCTTAATGAGCCTGGAACAAGGTGAACAAAGGGTTGCTTTTTTAGCGTTATCCCTATTTAAAGATCTCTTATTGAATGTATTGAATTTTCTTATACCATGGCCTGAGATGAACCTAGTTGCAAAGGGAAGAAAAATGAATTCCAGTCCTTTGGTTGCCGACTTGATTCTTGAACACACTCTCTCTTTACTCTTTTCTTTTCATTTCTTATAAACTTTAAACTAAGCCGTATCCTCCTCTTTTGATGTACTAATTGGGGGTTAGACAGATATTGTTAGTCATTTAGGTTAGATATCGACCCGTTCTCTAATTTTAAAGAATAGTTTTCTTCTCAGCTAAGCCACCGATCGATACTACTTCATTTCTCCAGATACATCCGGGTTTTTGTGTGTGCGCGCCCATGTTAGAAAATCACTCACACCTTGCACTGATCCATTGAATTTTCATGGGCTAACAATAAAAGTAGTACAAAGGTGGATCAGCGAAACCGAAAATGCTAAAAAATCGCTGATGGTCACTTAAATACACTGGTTGAAGCAATTCTTTCTGAGTGCCTGAGAAATATATCTATTTAAAAAGCTTATTTATTAAATATGTCAAATAGTTATGAAATGTTTTGTACTAGAACATGTCGCTCATTTCATAAATTAACTACTGTGTATAGCAAAAATTCAACAAAAGTAGTACAAAGGGTGAATTTTAGGGGGTATTTGGTGATAAATATGTGGTCATTAGAGAACCGGGTATACCCGGTTCCCGCTCTCAACGGGTTAATAAGTAACTAGTATTTAAACCCCATCATACAAATCTTTCCAAAACTCTAATTTTTCATTATCGGGCTGTATTTTCTTTCTTTTTCATTGGGGGGGGGGGCAATTCTTGCTTAGTTCCCCATGCACTGGGAAACTTTTCAACTTAGGTACTCCGGTTTGAGAGTGCCAAAACTAAACTTTCAATGACCGGAGAGCGGGGCCTTAGGAGGTAGTTATTTGACAATGTTATGGCCTAGATGGTCACAATATACTAGTGGTTATTTTTGTGATTGTTTCATTTTTTTAAAAGCATATTTCATGAGTCTCTCCTCGTGAAAGTTTCCTCTTGATTTCAGGCTATTTATAGTAATGAAAAAAATATGAAAATCATGAAACTATTCACTTGCAAATTTCCCCAACTAGTCCAAAATTGTAAAAATATTGGCTTATACAATCTGGTCTGAGTATTTATAATTAATATATCAAGTCACTTCTTCCAATAAATTTTCAAAAAGGATGTTTTCAAGTAGGGCCATTTTTGTTGTTGTTTGTTGTGGGTAAATTTCATACAGTAAGGCCAAGAAGATCTTCTTAATAGGTTTTCTTAATTTGTTTATTTCATGGCTGTTTCTTTCCTTGGGACAAAGTATCAAGGTATTCAAACAACCTGTAGTGTTATTAAAGAATGAACTGTATTTTGAATCCAGTCTGCATACAATAGTTGTTGCTATTTTGGGCAAGCCCTGGGCTGGGCAAGCATAGTTTTGTTTGTAAGGAAAAACCTTTTTATACTTGTAAGTTGAATATGAATACAGAAAACCAGTCTCTAGACTTATGCCTCGTAAATAATCACAATTGCATGTGTGCATTGCCCGGATAGACATAGGACTCTTAGGAGCACCTAGTTTGTTAAGCGTTCTTGTCTATGAATGACAACTTGTACAGATCTATAATCAATTTTGCAGATTATAAACCGAGTGACAATAAGTCCAAGTGACCACCAAGGAGAACAATTGGGCGTGAAATAGACCCACAACAACGTTCAGCTTAAAATCATATCAGATTCATTGAGAACAAAAGATGAAACAAATGTCAGAAACAAATGTTAATTTTCAGTATTTAAAATTAAGTTGGACCTAAAATACTTATTGATGAATGAAGAGCAAAATACATTGATGAGCATCGATGTCAATACTTTAGTATTAGACATCGTACTACGAGTGTCGGTGGGAAAAGGCCGGATTTTTACTTTTCTCTTTCTCTCTCTCACTTTCACTTCCACTTCAGGCTCATTCTTGATTGAACATGATAAATGATATCGTAGTAATGAGTGATAACATTCTTTCATTTCCTTAAACAATAAATAGATCTCGGCCCTAGATCTAGATTCTATTGTTAAAATTTTCAAGAGATTTTCAGCATGCTTATTCTAGAGTCTCGCCATCGGCTATATCCTCCAATTTGTCTCCTCTCTCAGTCTCTGTCTCCTCTCTGTGTACAAAGTCAATGGGAGTTGAATGATGTCTCCGCCACTGACGAAATGAACGGGAGTGAATGGACTGGTGACTTAACAGGATAATGCCAGAATATCATTAAAAAAAAAAAAAACATTTCTTGTTATTTTCAGGTCAATGTGAAACCGCACAAACAAGTCATAAAGTCTAAAAATAAAATCTAGAGACTCTAGTCTAGTCTAGTCCTACTCAGTAGATTATCATTTAGATCTAACAAAAGTTAGGCCTAGGAGCCTTGGCTTAAGGCGCGGTCCCACTGGCTTTTTAGGATGATATGCGAATGAATTGCGGTTTGTTTGTTTTGTTTTTGTTCTTTGTTGCGGATGAACGAAATTTGTATACGCAACTCATGCGCAATTAATCCTCCCGCCAGTGGGACCGGGCCTTAACGTTAGGCCTAACGCACATACAGCTGCAAACCAACATCAGTCAGTACTGAAAAATTGCTGTCTGTCGCCCTCTTGGTTGCTGAGGAAACTTTTCAATAATAATTAGCGGAACCAGCTTTAAACCTACCTCAAAATAATTTAAGATAATCTATTTTTTATAGTCTTATTGCAATAGGGTCTATAACTTTTCCAAACATTAGATATTTTTGATTTTGTTTAGTAGAATTTTTAGACCCTTTTTTGGTTATGCCACCTTGACTTAGCTGCCAGGCTGGGAGTAGACCGAAGGATTCAGTCACTATTTTGGGATTGCATTGGTTAAACACCAATGGGATATGGGACAAATTCCTTTAATATTCAATTAATATCCCAAGAACGGTGGAATATTTCTGCCTAGGCTGGGAGCTGCTCAAGACACTTTTCTGCATTGACTTTCCATTGGAAGAAAACTGCTGCAATAAAGTACTTCTCAGTGCAAGATCAATTATGATTGACCATGCATAAGTGTAAGTGGGCCTAACGTTAGATCTAACGTTACATAAGTGTAAAGTTAGTGTTAACGTTACGGTTAACATTAACAAGTTAACGTTAGAGTCTATTTTAAAAAATTCATTTTGACATTTGTCTGACTTAAAACAAAAGTCTAGTCTTAACATCAGCAAAATACCTTCAGAATTGTATTCATGTTCGGACTTTGTATGCTTCATGGATTTTTAACTAAGCAACTTACCAATTTACCAGGGAATACAGATGATATTCTTCTCTGGACCACTAATTAACCGGTAGCCGGTAGGCATGCATGCAAACAGCTACAGCGATATAGCTAGCTAGGAGCGCGAAACCATCGCAATGCAACGGGGCGGAGTCGGGGTGTGATACCTGTGAAAGCCGCTGATAAATCCGTTCGAGGGCTAGGGAGGTACAGGTACCGTAGGTTGCTACGGTATCTTTGAAATAAAAACCCGCGGTAGTTTTGCTGACGACACACTTTGCGCATGTGCACGTGTACCGTGCGTGTACATGCATTGAATTGGAACTCCGTCCGACGAAACTGAGCGAATCCTCCTGTAAAATGGTAAATATTTCTAGATTTCTCTGTGACATTCACTCATAGCTACGAGGTAAATATCGAGCATTTAATTATTTGAGGAATCATTCCGCCATTCAAACAATAATGGAAAGAAATTTCTGAGTTAGCCCGGCCTGATCGCAGGATTTTTTTTTTTTTTTTAAATGCCTCACTCAGGCTCAGCGGATACATATGATATGGCGCTAAGGCCAGGGATGTTGACCGGGTGTACAGCGGCGTCCAGGGCCGCCAGGGACAGGGTATCAGCTGATGAGGGGCCAGCCCGGGGCTGCATGCTCTGTTTTTTGTGTTAGTGTTACTACGTTAGGCACGTAACGGTTAGAAATGTTTACTCCATAATTAAATTAATTTATGCCCGACACTCGAATGATCACGTTAGCATATGAAAAACACTACCATGGGCTGCATGGCATTGTGCCTTCCAATGAACAATAGATCTAACTTAACGTTAGTCACGATAAAATTTAAAATAATTCGTCATTTATTTTTTTGGTAAGTTAGATCTAGAAAATCTAACAGTAACAGTTAACGTTATAAGTCCTCATTTCTTTATACGTTTTCAAATGTTGGGCGAAGTCCAACGGTGGATTCGTTGAAGTTCCTTTTTAATCTATATTTCTCTTCTTTATTCTAAAAAATATTGAAAGAGTGGGTCTCCGCTTAACCTTTTGTGAAGTCGAGTCTTGCAGTTTTTCTGGCGAAATGGGTCCACTTTAGTCTTTGGTTATGATCGACAGCGCGCAAGACAAAAGCGGTCGTTATCGGGAACAGCTGAATCGCGTTGTTCAACGCACTTCAGTCATCGCAACCAGGAGGTGGAGCTCCGCGCGATAGCTAATCAGAGCGCCCAACAATCAAAATGCATTGTTCTCTAGCTCTGTAAGAACGAACTTGTAGATTTTTCTACGTGTTAGGTGTCTAGCTCTGTCTTCATTAGGCAGAAATATTCCACCGTTCTTGGGATATTTAAAAATTTTTTTTTTTTTTTTTTTTTAGCAAAATAATGGACTGAATCCTTCGGTCTATGTCTTCATCGGCACAGAGATCGAGAGCAGCCTCGGATAATAGGGCGTGATTTTTAGTTTTAAATGGTGTCTGTAACTTTGAATTATCGTAGAACTCTGTGCGTTCATTTTACCAATTACATTTACAGTTCTTGCTTGTTAATTATTTTTGGATGTAGAAGGTCTATCTAACGTTAGAAAGTTATTGTAGATCTAGTATTGTCAATGTCATGAAGACATGATGATGACTGAGAGTCTGAGTCAGTGAGTGATGTTATAAAAAAAAATGATAACTCTTTCAGTAAAGAAAGTTGTGCATGCCAATTTTTAGATCTAGATCTAGGCCTAGATCTATGCCTCACATTTCGTGACAATGACATATCAATCATAATGAAATTACAGCAGCCATTGCTTAAAATCTCAAATATAACCAATGAAAAAAATCTAGATCTAACGTTAGGCCAAGTATTTTTGGCTTTAGTACAAAAAGGCTATTTCAAAGGTAAAAATCTGAATTTTCACCACCTTTTATCTTCAAATGACAGACGCAAATCCAGGGGGGGGGGGCTGAAGGTGCTAGCGCACCCCGTTTAAAATTGAAAAACTTTTCTTTTTTTTTTTGCTTGTCAATTCTTTAGGGCCGAACGATAGGATGACCTGACCCTACCCCTATATGAAGTAGGTTTGAAATTTTATCACGGCCAAAGGTTAAAAAATTTCCTACACCTACCCCCCCCCCCCCCCCCCACGCTTATCAAGACCGCCATCATGACGGCAACAAATTTTAAGGTACCTTTTAGCCCCGCGTAAAAGTCCATCTCTGGATCCGCACCAGAATGACCAAGTTACACCAT
The DNA here is from genome assembly GCA_940671915.1 of Paracentrotus lividus. Taxonomy (NCBI): domain Eukaryota; kingdom Metazoa; phylum Echinodermata; class Echinoidea; order Camarodonta; family Echinidae; genus Paracentrotus; species Paracentrotus lividus. Next base: position 628,737 of record CALNVZ010003434.1, on the reverse strand, counting down.
CTCAAAGAGACAACAAATTTGCTCAAAAAAGTATGTTTTTGGTAATAATTTTAATGCACTCTTTAAAGCATGTTCCATAGTGAGTAGATTCTTAAATGAAGTCAAAAGGAGCGTGAGCTTTCGATCCTAGCAGAATCTTCGTCAGAGACAAAATGACACAGAAAAGTAGGGAACAAACAGGATATAGGAAAGACAGAGAAAAGCTATACCTAAGTGGCAAGCCAAGAGGAGAGAACAAAAAGGGGGATGTAAAAGGTGTGAAGAAGCCAGCCAATCAAAAGCAAGAGGAGGTGAGATCAAACAGCAAACTGGAACAAAGGGCGATGATAAGCTGGGAGAGGAGGAGAGAGTAAACAAAGAAGGGATTAGAGTGGAGGCTGAGGGGCTGAAAAGATGAAAGAAAAGAGAAAAAGCAAGGGGAAAAAAACACCTAGTAGACCTGTGTGTTAATAGACCTACAAGAAGAAGTAAGGGGGGGGAATAAATAAATAAGTAAAACAGGTAAAAGAACAAGGGGAAGACATGAAAACAAAACAAAAAACAAAAGAGAAGTGTGAGCAAACCTGTAAGGGAGAAAAGAGAAAGAAGAATTGATTTAAGAGAAACAGAATGTATTAGTCAAATAAAACAAACACCTGCAAATAAACTTAACTAAGCTAAAAGGAAAGGGGGAAAACAACAGATATCAAGAAAGAAATGAGAGAAAAAGAGAGGTTAGTCATTACCCCTCCTGAATGTTGAGACCGTGAGGTTGAATGGTGCGAAGATGTCTCATCCAGAACTTCTCTCTGCTGAAACGGACAGAATCAGGACGGGTACCTAAAATTCAATGCCCTGTAGAGACATGTCAGAGATGGAGTGGTTAGGAAGGTTGAAATGGTTCCCAACGGGGGTGTCAAGCTTGGTGGTGTGACAGTGGATCTGTGCCATAGAAGCGTCTATTGAGAGTGGTCTTGGTTTCACCTACAACTGCATCTTACAAACTCTGCAAGTGATAAGATATATAACATTAGAAGTGGTGCAGGTGATGTTCCCCTTGGTGTGATGAGATCTGCTAGTGGAGGTACTCTGGAAAGTATCGCCTTCGTGGATGTGTATATTTGCAAATGAGCATCTGTTGGCTGTACATTTGAAGGTGCCATGCTGAATGGGAGAAGAATGGTCAGTAAGAGAGGGACTTCAGCACGAACGATGAGATCCTTGAGGTTGCGGGGGCGTCGGAATGCCACGATGGGAGTGTCAGAACGGCCTGTAGGAGACGATCAGAAGTGTGGAGAATATGGTGATTAGCATGAAGGATGGTGCGGAGAGGAGGTAAATTAGGGTGGAAGGTAGTCACAAGGGGTAATCTGTCCGTGGTGTCCTGGTGGTCAGCTTTCTTTCTGAGAACATCAGATCTAGGGAGAGAACGAACTTTGTTAATGGCTTGTTGGACTGTCCTAGCACTATGACCTCTGGTTTTATCTCCCTTTTGTTCCAGTTTGCTGTTTGATCTCACCTCCTCTTGCTTTTTGATTGGCTGGCTTCTTCACACCTTTTACATCCCCCTTTTTGTTCTCTCCCTCTTGGCTTGCCACTTAGGTATAGCTTTTCTCTGTCTTTCTCTATATCCATGTTTGTTCCCTACTTTTCTGTGTCATTTTGTCTCTGACGAAGATTCTGCTAGGAACGAAAGCTCAGGCTCCTTTTGACTTCTTTTTACACCATTAGCTCTCCTTTATAGGATAAGCAGTTTCAGCAGTTCTCTTATTTTGTATTTAGATTCTTAAATTTTAGTTTTGTATTTTGTTTTATATCCATGTGTCATATCATATTGGTTCCTGCATTTATGTGAACCGAGCTTGACAATATTTCAAATTGAAAACACCCTTTGAAATGTGTCACACGAGTCACAAAAATACATCCATATTTTAGTTCACTTAAAAAGTAATAGAGTGTATAATATGTAGTTGATGAAAGATGAAAAGTAAGGAGCTTAGCGTCCTCGATCGTACCACCAAAGAAGATTTCAAAGGGTAGACCCCTTCATTATGAAAAAAACACCCTAAAGCACTGTCACGCGAGTCACATTAGGGTTTCTTAGGGTACTGTCACGCGAGTCACATTTTTCAAACCAAGCAAAGTTTGGGAAAATAAGGAAAATGAATAAGATTTTGTTGGAAAGAAATCAAATCTTCCTTCAAGTAAGTCTTTTAAAATGTTCTGATTATCACATTGGAGATAACAATTGGTTTTTTTTTTGGCCAATAATGAGAAAATAATAGGTAAATTTTACATTGGAATTGTGGTGAAAATGGGATAGATTTCAACCCCTTAAGATCTCTGTCATGGAGCTATTAAATCTTCTGAAACTTGGCATCCTGGTATGTAATCTTCTCAAAGTTTCTTACCTTTATTGCTGAGTTATCAAACTTTATAATCATAGGTTTTCATATTTGCTTTTCTATAAATTCTGTCGCTACAATACACAAGTCAATGGGAAAAATCACCATTTTGCATTGCATGTTCCAAGACCTCCAAATCTGTCTTGAATGAAATAATTCTTTTGTTTTAAAGGGATGTAGTAACATTGAATGATATTCAAATCACAATTTTTTTATTTAGCTCATTTTGTCAACATAATTATAAACTTATAGGTCAGTCTGGTATCTCTTCAAAATTACAAGTTAATTGCTTGCTTTACTTTCGAGATATCAATGATTTCATACTCAAATTTAGTAAACCATCTCGTGGTGGAAAACAAATTGCCATGTGCTTTTCAAGACACCCCACTTCCTGTCGTGTTCCCCCCGACCCTAGCGGGCTGGAGGGTTTGCTGCAAAGGGGTTGAAAATTCACTCGCGTTTGGCTGTTACACTGTTTTGTGGTAGTAAATGACTTCCATTTGATCTGAAACTTTCAGTAGTTTGTTTTTACTATTAGAGCAATATAATTTTATTCATCTTGATCTAATTGCTCTTGTTTTTGAAAGTTACTGTTTCCCTTTAAGTTGAATGTGATACAGCTGACTATAAATGTTTTGTTTGGTTGAATTTTGGCCCATTCTACTATATGTGATCATGATAATTGGTTAACATTTAGTCCAAAATGACACTTGTCACGTGAGTCACACTCCTGTGTCACGCGAGTCACATTTTGAAATGGTGATAGACTTTAAACGACAGGCCAAAGGATAATGAAATTTTACCTGGTCATTGCTTAATGTTTCAAAATTATGTCCAGAAAATTTCAGGTACATGAGATAAGTAACTTCTGAGGAAATTTCAGGTACATCAGATAAGTAACTTCTGAGGAAATTTCAGGTACATCAGATAAGTAACTTCTGAGGAAATTTCAGTAAGGTCAGAATTCTTCAATAGTGTCGCGTCACGCAAGTCACAGGAAACAAATTGAAATATCTCCATCAAAAATGACTTTGCAACCAAAATTTTTTTTGTGCTAATTATAATGTGTCAGTACCTTGATTGTAATAAGTAAGAAAAAAAGGTCTGCATTATGAAATTTTGAAGTAATTAGTTGAAGTTGAAGTTTTGTCTAAATGTTACGCGAGTCACAATGGAATGGCTGAGGTACTAACTCTTTTGACACTCAGGTTGGTCGTCGATAAGGATATAATTCCTTTGCTGGCTGCAACCCCAAAGCTATTGTATTTTGTCATTGTTTTTTATGCTTTGGAAAATAGATTAAACTTGGTCAATAACAATTTTTATTGGTAACAGTGTTGTTTTATTTTGATATGTGTAACAAAGAATTATTATTTCAAAAGTCATAATCCAAATTGTGAAGGGTGTAGTTGTTATAGGCCCACACAAAGATTGAACAACCGGTTGCAAGGCTTCTTAAACCCAGCAACCAGGTGATTGTACCTTGTTGAATACCAACCTTATGACAACCATATTTTGAGAACACTTCTGAGACTATTGGGTGTGAAAAGACCCACAAGGAACAACATAACTACAAGAACAGGCAATCTGCTGTCGAGACTTTTGGAAACAAAATTATAGATCTTCACCACACATGTACATCATAATATGGACTCAATCTAGGCACTTAACACAGATGAAGTTGCATTTTGAAAATGGTCTATTGAGATTTTCAGCTATATGGTCACCAATTTCATTTTTTTTCCTTCTTATCACAGATGGAGCAGTATGATGTCATAGATATTACAGTGAACCTGGGCTCGTCTTCCATAGACTCTATCTTGCTTCAAAGGCAACATCCAGAACTTGCAGAAGATGACACCATATCAAGAGATTCTTCTTCATCAGCTAAAGATGTCTGGGTTGTCCACTTCCAAGACGGCCCTACCTATGATGTCACCGAAAGTCGTGAATCAACATGTCCTGGTGAACATTGCGATGAAGATAGAAACAAAACAGACGTTTCAAGGACAGAGTCTTTAATGGTAGAGGAAGCTTCAGATCCTAGGAGCAGAATCCCAGTAACAAATGATTTACCTTCCAATCAGAACTTCGAACAAAAAAGGGGGAAAACAAAAGACAGGACTACATTGGCCACTTATCACTTCATAGAGTTTAGAACTGATATAGACCCAATACTGGCTTCTTGTTTTATGTGTGTTATGAGACATTCCAAACCATACAGAAGTCTCTTTTTAGAGAATTTATGTGTTCAGTGCCGTTCTTCCTTGAGAAGTACAAAGCTACAGAGGTCTAGGGGTATCAGGTTGACTTTGGGTTTGAGGCCGTTAAGCTTATTCAGCATGGAGCCCGACATTAGATGGTAAGTCACTCGGCCTACAAATTACAAAATCGGTTTGAAAGAATAAAGAGAATATATTAACAAAAATTGATTCTGTACAAATTCACTAGTCAACATTGAAGAGAACTATTTCCCACAAAGCTGGAAATCAGGGAAAGCATGGAGAAGGATTTTTTTTTATTTTTCAAAGTCGGGGAAAAATACCTCATATTAGAGAAGGTTTTGATTTGTTTTGGTTTGATTCTTTTGTATCCTTTTTTTTTTATTAGTATTTTTTGTGTTTTTTGTTGTTTTTTTTTTGGCAGATACATGTACATGTAGGCATCATGCATGGGGCATATAAGCAAACTGGGTAATGATTGTCGTAAATAGGCTATTCAAATCAGTTTGCTGCTGCTTATATTATATCCATGATGTCTGATATCTGAAGATTTTTCTTGTGGGGGATGGGATGGGGGAATACTAGCACACAGTGTAACAGGAGTTCTAATTAAACCAATCATATCGGTTTGCTGCTGCTGCTGCAAAGACGTCTGTAGATAGACTTTTTTTTTTTTTTTATTTCCTTGCAATGCCCCATCACCTCCATTCCTTATACCATCTTTTTAAATTGAATTATCATCTCTGTACAGGAGCAAGAAGATGCTACCATTGTGGCTTGCCCGTGTCTCCATGGAAGACTCTTTCTCATGGCTCTCTACTCTAGGAGGAGCCTACTCAGCTCTCGGAGACCACTTCCAGGATTTTGTAAGTTTTCTTTGACCAAACCCAAGAAGATTATGAATTGTAAAGCAAATAAGAATGAGAAAAATGGGAGGAACAATAAAAAAAAAAACTCTTATCAAAATCAGTGACATTAACTTATGGTAGGTTGAAAGGTATTGATTTACTCTTTTGAGAATCCTCAAATTGGTGAAATTGCTTTAGAAAATTTGCTGACTTTGCTCCATTTGTTTCAAACACACATTTTCAGATTTTCCTATTTTTTCTCATATATGATGGAGATGGACTTAACCATCATGTAAGTTTGAATATGCATGCCTTAATGGGTCATTGTCGATAGGGAGAATTCTACCATCATCAATAGATAGTAACTCATTACATATTCATAAATTTTATGAATTTCATGTACAGGCAGAGAAAGCTGGTAAAGTTTCTATACATCAGATGAAGCTAGCATGTCAGATTGGTGATCCCATCTTACTGGCTCGATGCAGGGTTTACATGGCTCAGAGTCTCATGCAAAAGGGTTTCATTCCACAAGCCATGTTCATTGTCAGGTAAGGATTGTATCGAATTTGAGCTTAGAAAGTACCAATCTGGGCCCTATAACATAAAGAATTACAATCAATTGCAAATCGATAGTAGCCAATCAGAATCATTGTTGCGTGGACTTCATGCATGAAAATCGCCCTGTTGTGTACCAATTAGAATAGTTGTTTCAAATTTGGAATTGTAACTATCATATTTTCAGACTATTTGTGACCCGACGGCTTGACCCCACCAATAAGTTTAGCTGATTTGCAGAATAAAGGAGTTGTGATCAGGTCATGATGTTGAAAATTAAATATATTCTTGAACAATAACGAGTGTTTACAAACTTATTTAATCCATCTTACAGTAACTTTTATGCTGGGGCTTTTCCTTGGCATCTTGATGTTGCTCTTTTCTGCAATTGTCTCAGGTTGGAATATAAAAGGAAACTTTCATAGTAACCACTACTGAAGTTTATGTTTGATTGCAAACAGTGTACTTTTCCTTCCAGAGCACAGTACCGTTTCGCAATGTCCCTCGGTGACTGCACTGACCAGAGACTCATCAACATGTGCAAAGGGGTCTGGAGCATCATACAGTACCTCCATAGACAGAAAAAGGGACGCAGAAAGAATGGGGTGGGACTTCATCCACCAAGCAGTGAGACTAGATGACCCGCCCTGCACCTGGTTGAAAGAATGCAGCAAGTATGAGATGGGACCTGTAGAGCAGTGCGGGAATCTGACCAGCTCTAAGATTGCAGGGAGTTGTAAGAAGTGTGTTGATACGTACTAAAATGGATTGTTGTTGATCCTCTATGCAATGTTTTAAAAGTGCAATTACGTGTGATTAGACAGCTCAGAATCACTAATAAAGTGGTAAGAAAAACAACAACAAAATAGACCAGGGTGTTGTTTCACCAAGTCTTTGGTATAACCCTACGAAGACTGGTGATCAGTTATTGTGTAAAATGATTGAGATTTATTATGATCAGTAGACTTACAGCACCCCAGAAAACGTTCCAATCGTCCTTAAAGTCTTTTTTTAGGTAACAAACTACTCGGTGGAACATCACCCAGTTGGGAGGGTTGGGAAGTAGATTTATTTGGGTAGATATCATTTAATATTTTTTATATAATTATAATGTTCAGATATCTACTTTTCAGTAAAAACTTGAAACCAACAACTAGATTCAACAGTTCATGGGTGACTTAGCTGAAAATTCACATGTGCTTGTATATTTCATCCACATTTTTTATTTGTAAACATGGCTAGGATAAGGCAACAATTTTTCACAAAAAAGTAAAGGTTAAGAAAAGTTATGGTTTTATTTATTGCAACAAGAAATTGGTCTACAGGAAATTTTAAGTTCATCATGTCATTTCTTCTGATCAATGTGATGCATTACATCATGTTTGCACTAATATTTTAGCAATCTTCTACATTTGTGAGATTTTGTTTGTCAAAAATCATACATTGAATCTCTCAAGCTATATTTGTTAGTGTATAATGTCCTTGTGGCATAAAATAATGTTTGTGGGACATGATACTGGGCTACTTATTACCTCTGATTTTGGTGCAAATATTTCAATTCTGCCCTTTCCTGTTCATGGTGCGGGCAATAGGCATTAATTGATAGAAGTTATGGACATTCTCATGTCGGTGCCTAGCGCTTGCTTCTTCACTAACTCTTCCAAAACAGCAGTGTCTTGTCCAACCTGTTTCCCCGCCGTGTCTATCAGCAGTCTAGTTCTGAAGGCAGCAATCCACTCATCTGCCAATTGCCTTCTGGATTATTATTATTATCATAATTTCTGCAGAAAAAATGCCCCACTTCCCACCCCCCCCCCCATTCTAACTTGTCTGTGATTTCAATTGCCAAAGCATTGGGTGTCACACTTATCACTACCCATGCTGCCTCCCTTTTGGGGATCATCTAGTCTGAGAGGACATGACTTGTCCTGTTTGAGGCATTGTACCTCAAATTTCTAGTCTCAAAACTAGTCTCCCTGCCTCTGGGACGAACATCTTCAATGAACAGTGAGATTTGGATATGATTCAACCATATTTTACAATCAATATTTAACTACCATAATAAAACCTAGACTGGAATTAATGATTCTGCCTTCTATTTCATAACAGTTTGCCAGTCAGAGAAATTTTCAACCTTGGCAAAAAGCATATACACCGCAATAGATGTGCTTTTCATTTTAATATGGAACAGTGCACATTATCTGAGAGCTGATTGACTATGGTGATGAGTTCCTCTCCACAGACTCCTTTCTTCTTTTCAAAAATTTTCAGTCTCTCATGAATGCTTTTTATAAGCACTAGAATATCTCTCAGAATATGTCCTACAGATTGTTCACTATCGTCTCCTTGAGACCTGATTCTCTCTTCCATTTTATTAGCTGTTTGGTCTAACGCTCTTTTAAGACAAGCAGTGAGCATCGCCTTAAAAGAAGATTCTAACGACATATGTTGTTTTTCAACCATTAACTAATAACAACAGGTTTTATTTCATTTTATTCGAAAATAAAGCTTATTTTAACATTTCATTGTTCAAATTTACCAGTAAAAATTATGCTATTGAGGTACAAGTTCCGTATTCTGTGACGTCATGGACGCACAAGTTTTGTGTGCTCGCTTTTGCGTCCGTTCGCGTATTATCTTCCTATAGAGTTTCACACATATCGTTCGTCTGTCTGTCACCCATCAAAACATCGAAAGTCTTTAACTTTGAAATGCATCTTATATCTCTGATCTATAGTTACGAAATCCTTGGTACAAATATTTTTCCTCTGGAAACCCGTCTCTGAATAGCCATGCAGCACAGGCTGGGACTTGTCTTCGATGCCCCTTTCCAAGATACCCATGTGTCCAGGTGATGAATGCACGATAGGCAGTGAAACACAGAGATCTGTCATGGACATAAAAAGAAATGGAAAACAGATTAAGAATATACTTTAGCATTCAATTTTCTCAAATTGTATTTCTACGAAATCGACAGTACTTTCCAATTTGTACTCAAAATAAATAATTATATTTCTCGAACACTTGAGGATATTATTTGTTGATTTTAATCCCAAAATAAAATGAAATCTATTCTGACAGTAGTTGTTACATGTGAATTTTAGAAATTATGCATGTGATGTTAACTGAGAAGCATGACATTCTGTTGCGTTGGCGTCGATACTTTTAATTATTTATCAGTTTATCAATATTTTGTATTTCATAACTTTAAAATTATATGGAAACAACATTAATTTCACATGCATTTCATGAAACACCCTTCTGAATGTGACCCCCTGGCCCCCAAAATACATAAGTTACAGAACAAAGCCTTATATCTACATGCTTGTTTGGCAGCTCTGTAACATTATGAAGTCTTTGCACATATCGCTGCATCACAAAAGAAACTTCCAATACAGCACGGGTAAGGCAAATCTTTTCAAACTCATCGTCGAGTGTAATGAATGTCTCTTCTTTTAAAGTCTTTTCTGGGAAATTGAAGCTCCTGGCAGCAAAGATACTCTTCTTCGTATGGCATTGGTTGACATTTTCAATATTTGCACCAGCAATTCAGGGGCGGATCTAGCTTTTTGCTAATGGGGGTGGGGGGTTTACCCGGAGTGAAAATTTGTAGCCAGGCACTGCAAGGGATCAGAGTGACCAAGCCTGAAGGTGTGGAAGGTGGGTATCCTTTTTCCATGGTAGGGAGCTTTTTAAATTTGACATTTGAAATAGTGGAATCTGATGCATACTTTAGTCATCATTTCTACAATTCTTAAAGGTAGGATTGATGTACTAAATTATAAATTAAGTAATCTTATATTTATTTCATGTAGTAGGCCCTACACTGAAATAATACACCATGAACAATTACAAACTTCCAGATTAATGTAAGTGCATTAATAATTATTCCAAATCAAATGTCTTTATTAGCTGAGCAGTATCTAGCTTTTTGCTAAGGGGAGTGGGTTGACCCAATGACGACTAGCTGTCACTTCCCGGCATCTACTAACACATTGGAGACATGATAACGTTTTTTTAAATCCACAGTTTAATACAAGTTATGCATATTGTGCGTTTTTTCTCTGTGTTCTAACTGAAACTGGAATCCTCTTAACCTTATGGGAATCAACGAACCAATGATTACTTTTCAGTGACTGAGTGAGTATATATAAGACTGAGCACACGGTCATATGGTTAGTCAAACAGCATGGAGCTGCAGGAGAGTCGCCTTGGGTTAGCCCCGACGAAGAGCTTGACCACATCTGCTGTGTCTAGCTGGGCTGCTAGGCTGTAGTGGATGGCCATCAAGGTGAGACCCCCCAGTCGCTCCTCAGTGAATGTGGATCGCAGGTATGTCTTCACACGTCTGAGGGCACTGAATGATCGCTCAGCCTCACAAGACCTGATTGGTGATGTGCAGCCAACCAAGATCAGCTCCCCGAAAGATGTCAGCATCAGCTAGTTGCAGGGTATCGATCAGGTTGTCAGGGACGTTGCCTTTCTGACAGTGTGCTGTGCAGAAATTCTTCCAGCGCACCAGCTCTCTCTGAAAGCAAAAAAGCAAAAAGTTCTCTGTATATAATAAGGATTATCTTTTATTTCATAGAATACAATATCCACAACCTAGTTTCTGAAAGCACAAAAGCAAAAAAACTCTGTATATATAGGCCTAATAAGGACAGGATGTATTTGACGCAATTATCTACACAATATCTACAACCTTTTGATATTAAATGTGAAGTGTCAATCATGTACCTTCAGGGCCATGGGGGAAGAGAGATCCTTCTCCCAGAAGAGCAGTTTCTCAGCCAGTGACTCAGCATCCGCAAGTTCCACCATCACCAGAGGGACAAATGACAAGATAGACTTAAGTGCACGGTTGTCAGCTGAGAAACTTTACACAATATGAGCTTGAGGCCAACGTACCTAAAAGCCACATTTCATCAAGAAGTTAAATCGCTCATTACTACATTAAAACTTACTTGGCCATCTTCAGGTACATATTCATCTTCAAGAACCACCGCTGGTTGTTCGGCTGATGTGGAGGGGGGGATCTGGGTTAGTGTAGGTTTGGGTTGCGGAGCCTTGAAAACGGGCGTAGTCTGCTGTACTGCAGAAGTGCTGGAGAAGAAAAGGGTATGTGCCTTCAAAATTGGTGTTTCCCTCAAAGGCTGTTTCATCTACCTGTACAAGTCTTGAGCCTTGAAAACGGGCGTAGTCTGCTGTACTGCAGAAGTGCTGGAGGAGAAAAGGGTATGTGCCTTCAAAATTGGTGTTTCCCTCAAAGGCTGTTTCATCTACCTGTACAAGCCTTGAGCCTTGAAAACGGGCGTAGTCTGCTGTACTGCAGAAGTGCTGGAGGAGAAAAGGGTATGTGCCTTCAAAATTGGTGTTTTCCTCAAAGGCTGTTTCATCTACCTGTACAAGCCTTGAGCCTTGAAAACAGGCATAGTCTGCTGTACTGCAGAAGTGCTGGAGGAGAAAAGGGTACGTACCTTCAAAATTGGTGTTTCCCTCAAAGGCTGTTTCATCTACCTGTACAAGCCTTGAGCCTTGAAAACGGGCATAGTCTGCTGTACTGCAGAAGTGCTGGAGGAGAAAAGGGTACGTACCTTCAAAATTGGTGTTTCCCTCAAAGGCTGTTTCATCAAGGGTCCCACTTAAAAATAAACGACAAGAATGTCCACACAAATTACAGTTACAATACTAGTGAAAACATTTAACTATATTTTTACATATAAAATTTGACCTGATTTTTTTCTCCTCTCTATATTTCCGTCTACCTGTACAAATGCGCTACAAAAAGCAAAAACATATATTTAAAAAGAGCTCCTTTACTTTGAAGTTGGATCACTCCTGAAAATATATCATAACCCGAAAACATATTTCATTTAAAAATTTGGGATGTGATTCTGACATCTGAAGAAAAAGGAACAAATAACTTTTATTTTGGACATTGTTTCAAAATTTAAAAGAAATTGAGCAATGAAACATCTATCTACATGTAGTTTGAAACAGTAATTTTGTTTCAATATGTTGAGACTATAATGGTTGCATTGTTCTAAAGGAATAAAGCTGAAGGTAAAAATGGTAATCAATCTTTTTTTTTTTTTAAGTACAAGGGGTAACAATATACAGACAACCTTTCCTCAGTTGAAACTTCTGGGTTGCAATAATTAGCTCTGCATATACCACATTTGACCAAAAAAATTGTGAAAATGTGACTTCCCTAAATCAGAGTTAGAGGCATTTCGACGTTTATTATATTGGTTATTATTACTATAATTATTACTTTTTTCATAACCTAAATACCTTTATTAATAATGTCTTCTTGCAGGCTTCGGTTTAGTGACCTCGGCTCTTTTAACTCTGCGTCTATGGAAGCCACTTTCTTCTTCCAGGCCACACATCCTTTGCCTACACTGGCAGACATGACAGTTTTTAGAGTTTCACCTGCAGGGATAAATGCTCTCCGCTTGTGATTTTTTTTTCTTCCCTGATGTTGTCCACATATCTGCAAGGATTTTCTGTTGTTTGAATTTCTTACCTTGGCCACTTTCCCTTCGGCAAACTTTTGCTTCATTGACAATGATTCACTTTCCTTGGCCTTGCCAACTTCCTTGTCACTATCCTCCTCCAGGCTCGATTCGAAAAGTTTTCTCTCACCCTGATGCATGGCCCATTTGTTATCCGGTCTTCAAGCTTTTCCCTTGTCTCTGAAGATAGATTTATCAGGGAGAAAATTGTACTAAACAAATTGAATAGATTGGGTGAGATGCAGTGTGACAGGCTGGGGGGGGGGGGTATTAAGTTTGACCTGAGAGTAGAGGGTGGAGATGAGGAGATTAAAGGAAAGAGCTGACTGTGTGAGAATGAGATGAACAGATTAGTTGCAACAATCCTTAAAATCAGAATGTAATGATTACAAACAATAGTGTCTTCAAAACATGTAAGAAGTCTCCTAGAATAGGTTCATGTTGTATCAGTCAAAATATCTGGTGTCGATTTTGACATTTCATTCTGACATTCTGAGATGGCAGAAATCTAATTGCGAAAATTAGCCTACAAACTCTTCTGAGGAATCTGTAAGAAGGCTGTTGCCAATATTTTTGGTCTGTTTTAATAAAAAAAAAAAAAAAAAAAAATTTCCCCTGAAAATATTCCATGTCCTCATGGGTAAGTCGCCATTAAGGTCTTTGAAGTCTATGAGGAAGTCTCCTAGAATAGGTTCCCCTTGGATTAGTCAAAGTGTCTGCCTTTTCATAGGGATTGTAGTCCTTTGTCAGGACTGTTATGTGTTTTTTTTTTCTACCCCTACCACACAAACGACCTCTACGCCTGAAATAGAAACAACCCCTCGAATTATCCTTCCCCCACAACAGTGAGTAGGCCCTAGCCTACACGTCTGTTTTAGAAGAAAAGTAGCAGTAAAAAATAATAATAATACCCCGGTAAATGAAGAAAAAAAAACCAACCTTTGATGACGGAGTTCCTGGTGAGAAGATAGCCTGTCTCTTCTGTCTAACTGATATTGGCAGTTTACTTGGTGTTGAAGGTTCAGGAACTGGTGCCTGTTGTAGCGGAGTTTCTTTGGCTTTATGACTACGTTCATCCTTAGTCTTCTTGAAGCTTTCCTGAAGCTCTGCTTGAAGTCCATCTAGCTTCACTGTCTTTTGCACTTTACACATACATTTGTCACAGACAAACTGTTCGCAATTCTTTGAAATGTCGTCTAAATCTCCAAATACGCTTTCAAAATGTTCTCTAATTTTCTGCTTTGTTGGTCGTATCGAATCAAGAAAAGAATAATGTTTGCAACATATCAATTCAGTATCACAAACGATGCACCTTTGAAATGGAGTAGCCATGTTCGATCTGAAAACAAACTTTAAACAATGCACGTAACTTCGGGCCAGTAGCGAAGCAGCGTGAGCCTGCATGATCGGTCGACCGAATCGAACCACCTGGGCTAGGTCTGGGGCGCAGGCTTGCGAAAGAAGCCTGAATTGTTGCTGAATCGAAAGTTACACAGATACACACACACTTCCTCTTTCTCCAACTCTCTTCACTTATGCATGTTCATAAGCTTTACGGGAGAAGGGGCCGGTTTAAGCATGACGTCAGAATAAATTATCATGAACTTTTAACCCCTCTCCTGGCAGAGCAATCTAGACGTTGGTTAGGGCGTGAGAGAAAGGGGGATATCGCGATCAATGGGGTTTAATGTGTAGTGGTGGAGAATGAAGAGAGGGGGGGAGAGAAATTAACTACCAACGGATAGAATCTAGACTATACGGATTGATCCAGCCGTTCTTTACCATCAAGCATATTACAGAGGACAAGGTCTGTTAAACTAGGGCTTACATGTACATTGCAGAAATAAAAAAAAAAACTCATCCATTTCAGTAATGATGTATCCTGGTGCTTCCATTGACTAGGAAGTGAGTGTGTATCTTTGATTGTCTTAGCATTCAGTAGTCGAAAGTCATTACAAACGCTGATCTTTCTGTTAGGTTTCTTCACCAAAACCATGGCAGTCGCATAAAGAGAAACACTTGGACGTATTACTCCAATTGAACACTGTGTTTCTAATTCTATGAAGTTTCTCACTGCTTCCCACTGACTGAGTGGCACTCTTCTGGAAGAAGAATTCCTTATTTACTGTTCTTATCTCCTGTGGAGAATTAGTGAACCATTCTCGAGAGAATTCACAACCATTTTGTTTGTTTCTGAAGACTATTTTTGTCAGATCAAGCAACATTAAAATACAGACTTCGTTTCGGTAAACCAAATATATAGAAACACATTCCACCTGGTCTGTACTCTTGATTTGTTAGGGCGGTTTGTAGAGTAAAGAAACCCATCTTCCAATTATGAGCTGCATGTCAACGCATTTTTGATATCATGATCAGTTAGGGCAGTTTCTAAAGGTCAACTGATCTAACGACAAGATTTGTCTATATCCTTTAATGGTGCTGATAAATGTCGTAGGTTCCATCTATTCTAGATTTATATTTGGAACGACTCCAGGGTGGATGTCTGCTTGCCACCAGACAATTTCTCGTCATCTTTGATGAACAGTTTCCCAAAAATGATGGCCTCCAAACTCTCACAGGGCTTGGTACCTAGATATTTCATTAAAAACAAGAGTAAATAAATATGTTGTATACATTCATGCATACGTGATGATAATAATCATGCATACATCTTGAGAATAGGGCGAACTAATCATTTTGTACCGTTTTTATAATTTTTATCTTGCTAATAATTATCAATCATAGCAAACCAATGTTCATCGTTGTGATAAAGACTGAATACATACATCAATGTAAAAACATTCTTATGTGTTTTTTTTTCATTGGATTTGCATTTAGTAATAAAGTCATACCAGCTTTGAGCCATTTCTTCCGGCTGCCTTGATTCTCTAGATTCCCATGGAGGCAACTTGGGAAGGTCTCTGAGTGACCCGTGTGGATTCCTTGTATGTGGTTACTCAACGATGTCCACTTCGCAGCCTTTTGTGCTCCATCCTCTTCTGGTGATGAGGCCGCTACCCAGTACACGCGGTTGGAGATACTTTGCTCCCATTGAAGCAGTTCCCTGCAATCCTTCTGCATTGCCAAGGAATGAACTTGTTTTCTAATGCAAATTGACAGCACTGGTATTCCTTACATATAATTTATCTAGGGTTGTTTTATTAAGAGTAAACTGTGTAAAAGGTAACAGGAATGCTTTTGACTTCATATAAGGCCTTTGCCTCCTTCAGATTCCATTATAAAATCTGATAAGAAAAAGATACCCTTAGCAAGATGCCACATATCGTACGCATGGTGGACGACCTTCTCTGTTTCCCGCACATACTTTGCTAGTTGACGATGACGGTCCGTTACAAGCTTGGTCACCTTCAACTTTGCACGTTCCATAAATGACATGGTCCTCTTAAATCCCTCCAATTCCATCTGGTAGCTTCCCTTCACTTCGTTGCTCTGCAAGGGGGAAAGTCATAAATACCTGTTAAACCAGCTCACATTCAAAGGTATGAACTTGTTTCATTTTGGTCAATTTTCTTCTTTGGTTTATCTAGTCAACAGAAAGAAAAACAAAATCATATTTCTTCTCTTTTCTGTGAAAAAAAGTGCTGCTTTGTTTCTTTTTATCTATCATTTTAAAAAAAAATAGAAAAGAAAAGAAAAACTTTCAAAGACAATTTTTTCAAAATTATACAATTTAAAGGACAACACTAAGTAGCAATGGGAGAAAGGAATTTAAACAAACCTGCACAAGCTCGAAATTCACAATCTTCTTTACATTTAACTCCATGACGGAATACTTTGCAGAATGGCCTAGACTATCCACGCTGCCATTGCCACTGATAGTAAGTGGTAGCCCTCTCTCCAAGAGCTCAGCAACAAATCTATTTCGGTGTTTTTCCCATCTGCGATTGATTGCTGGTTATTCCTGATGACGATAATAAGTCCTCTCACAAATTGAGACTACTCTAAGTCAATCCAGAACATCAGTTTTTCTGGTCCAGTCCCACCAGAGAACAGAATGGCGGCGGACAACAGAAGGTTTCCTGCAGGTTTTGCCCCAAAACATGCTTGACTATCCCAACTGATTTTAATATTGTAACTTTACCTTCTTATATCTGTCTATTCAAATTGGACCGTTGAGAGCATTTTGCTTTCCACTGATGCCCTAGTTGAAAATATATACTCTAGCACACCTGCCACTATACCCAGTATATGTACATGTGCAGGTATTTTGTTTTCACTTTCATAGAGCATCTGTCTTGTAATCAGGAATCCCCATTTTCTGCTTGTTTTTCTCATACATGGGATGTTATGAAATAAAGGATACAGTAAGTTCAAATGTTTAATGTTTTGAATTTGACCTCATACCGGTGGATGATTTCATATATTTCAAACTTAACTCCCGCCTGCATAACAGGGGGAAGATTTGCAACAGTATTGCATAAGTTGAGAAGAAATAGATCAGTGTGAACAAGGGGGATGAAATGGATTGGGGCAGGTTGGGATGATACATGATAAAATGTACATGTTATATAAAATCCTTTTAGCTTCTTACAGAAAGTAGCATCTTCCATGGGGGATTGACAGTTGCCTTGCCTGGTTGGTATTTCCTTTTCATAAGTTTGTACTTCTTCTTTGCATCGTTTGTTTTCGCTTGAGCATTGTTGCTGTTCTCATTGAAGTGCATAGCCGTCAGTTGCAGTATGAAACATACAAAAATAAATACTTTTTTTTTTGGACAGACGCAGGAATAAAGATCACTCTTAATTCTACAAAAATAAGTAGGCAATTTTAAGGTCTGGTGCAATTCATGTTGCCATGATAGAGCTATCCATCTTGTAGTCAATGATAACAGCATGATATCACTTCAATTGTTTCTCGAGTAGGACATTGTCATTCTTCAGGTCGTTGTGGAGAAGTCCATGGTTATGAAATAACCATCATTCGTTTAATGATGTCTTCTGCGATCTTTAGGACCTTGCTGACCGAAAGTACAGGCTGGTCACTCTCCATGGTTATGCAAGCAGCCGACCATGCCTTGCTTTCCTTCTCTGCAGCCTGCAGGTATTTGGCCCCATGTAATGTAATCTGATCATGTCTGGCTATCCTGATGAGATTGGTGCTGATGAGTGCCTCAACGCCGGGTCCATAACTACCCGGGGGAACAATGAAGGCTGGGAACTTGGAGTAGGTGTGACCGAGGCATCTTACCTGAATGATTTGCTAACTGGTGTCCTCCTGTCCCACAGATCTGAACTCGGGGTGAGGTTCGCCATGGCTAGATTGCTGGCGATGACCAAGGACGAAACCATTGTAACCTGTGAACCAAAGTTTATGAGTGCGTTAACGGTTATTCCGTTGATGATCACAGCCTCAAACTTAGTCGGACCGATACGGGCATCGGTTCCGGATTATGAAATAAATAATGCTGTTTGGGATTGAAATAAAATTCTGAACTATCCATTCTATTTACATTTATCCTGCCCGAACTCCCTGGTTTTAGACTCGTTGCGGGCCATATCCATTCAAACAGCCAGGTTGGGTGAGGGCATCGCCTTTGCTGCCGCTTATCTCCTTAATGGAAGGGCCAATCCGTTGATTGGGACAATTTCTCCTCGAGTGTCCTGTCTGCCCACATCCTCAGCAGTCGGAAGGAGGACGTGCTGGTCCAAGAGCTCTTGATGGGGTCTCCAACTTGCTCATTCGCTTCTCCAGAGAAGCGACCCGCTCGTCCGTTTGGGCTTGCTGATCCCGGATGCCCGATACCAGAATAGGACATCCTCCATGTCCTTGTTATTCTCTCGGGCCTCTCCTCTGTGGCACTGGCCTGCTGTGCATCTTTCCGTGCCGCTCCCAGACTATCCGCTGGACCTACTCGCGCAAGTTTCGGAACGTCACAGCTGTGGTCTCATCGGCGCAGGCTGCTGCCTCAGGTTCTCCTCCTGGAGGTCCGCATGAATTGGGTGCAGAGGACTGAGTCTTGCTGCATTTCGGTGACAGCTTTTGGACAGTCCCTTTGAATGCTCTCAAAGAGTGCCTGTACAGATATTGCATGCGATTAGGCGGTCTCCTGGCCTCGTTGCAGCCTTTCGTAAAAGGCTGCAAAGGGGTCTTCAGTTGGTGTATCCCCATACTCCGCCTTCAGTTCTACAAAAGCATGTGCCGCTGTCTGTTCCTCCCAAGGTAGACTCAGCACCAACCGCCTTGCTTCACCCCCAAGGTTGCGCACGATCGTACTGAATTGCAGAGAGATTGGCGTCCGGGAGGCGAGAAACTTAGTCTATGTCCCTCACCCAATTTTCAATGGAGATTTTCAACTCCCTCCCATTGAAAACTGGTACTCCTCTCACTTGGGTGAAGGGGGTAGTCATTCCACTATGCGTGGAATTTACGTCAGTTGGTGTCTGAGTCAGGTCAAGTTGGGAGTCAATCATGAGATCAGCTTCTGCTTGCAGCCTCTCCCAGTCTTCTTTCAAACTTCTCACAAACTTTAAATTGAATGACGATGATTTGGGGTGACGAGGGAATGTAAAGTTGCGGAGCTCAGTCTCCACATGCTAATAGGATCCTCCTGGAGTAGAATTAATGACAAATTTGTACCCTCTTTTCTTAAGCCCCACTTAACAAGGTTTGTCTATATCCTTTAATTGTACTGATAATGCAAATGTCACAGGTTTTGTCTAACCTCGTTGAGATGGCATGTGCATTCCTGAAGAGATGTATCAAACGATTGATGGTAGTTTCGTTGAATTTCCTCAACATTTTATCTCCTTGTAAAGTTCCAGGCGCATCCCTGGCAGCCTTAATGTTAAGTGCTTCCATGTGATTTTTACTTGCTGAAAAGCAAATTACAAAACCTGACCTGTTTCTCCCCATCGTATCGCAACCATTTACGTTACTTCTCCCATTCTTTTCGGTAACGTTGGACCCTGCCGCCCTGCTCATACTGTTTATCCCTTTTTTTTTTGTGAAGCCCTGTTCAGGTGGCCAAAGTTTCATGATTTCATTTTTTACACTATATTGGCATTGCACGATAACAGAAAGATTAAACAAGAACTTGCAGATCATCCCCAAAATGTCATTGCAGGTTTAAACTAATGGCTTGTACAATTGAATGTAGTGGTGATGAAGTACCGGTTGTATCAAGTCCTTTCTGATTTGGTCTAGCTCAAAAGTTCAGTTTCACTCAGGGTGGAGTCTTGGGTTCCACATTATTTTGTACGGTCTGCTTTGGCAACCATCGCCAGTTGATGGTTCTTGCTTTCATCATGTTTCTTGACAGAATGGAGTTTAAATGTGCTGGATCTGTTGAAGAAGATGATGCTTATTTGCCCGTCATGTGAGTTTCCCAGAACATGACACCAATGTTGTCATCGTATGACAACCACTTAAATTCTCTTTACCATTCTTTTCTGTACGTCAGCTTCCTTTTTTCATTCTCGTACTCCTCCCTCGATCGTAGCAGGTTGTCCAAAATACGCATGAAAGTCAACCCCCTTGGCCTTGACACTCCAGTGCCAGAGAGGTGATATTGTTATTGCTGTCAAAAAGGTAGGTGGCCTGCTTTGCACCAGCCAACCTTCTCATAAAGCTGTAACCAAAAAGTACTGTTTTCATGTTAAGGAGACATTTATGTGTATTGATAACCACATATTTCCTCGATTCATGTCTAGCAACAATTGTTGATATGTTTGTGATGTATCCAACTACATGTATGTGAATTTCTCACCCTTCTAGAGTGATGCAAACAGATCTTCAATTTTCGGTATTGGATATTTATCCAGTCTAGCCGCCTTGTTGACAATAACTTTGTAATCACCACAGATCTTTACTGATGATTTGTCTGCCTTCATCCCTGGCACAATTGGCGCGGCCCACTCCGAAAATTGAATCAGGTCGATTAAGCCCTCCACTTGCAATCGATCAAGCTCATCTTCAATTAATTTTTTTTATTGCATATGGTACAACACGACCTCTACAATATCTGGTCGTGGCATCCTTATCTACTTCGATTTTATCCTGGGTGCCCTTCAGTGTGCCCAACTCATCTTTGATGACTGCTTTGTGCTCGTTGATCACGGCCTCTAAATCGCTATGCTTAACGTAGTTGACCTGCATGATCTGCTCCCAATCCAGTTTCACAATAGACAGCCAATCTCAAATGCTTGCCGCCATCTATCCGTATATTCGAGCCATCAAATGTACAGTGAGGTTGGATGGAGAATGGCCGCCTCGAATGCTTCAGTCAAACTCAATCATCCGCCTCCAAGTCTATCTGCCTCTGCCGAAACTTCTTCAATCTCTCTGTAGCATATACAGTCCCCTGCAGAAAATGATGGCTCCACGTGGCAGTGGCCACCACACAAGCGCCCGATGAAAGAAAGGAAAACAAACAAAATTATATTATTCTTAGTTATATATTTGATTTGTAGTAGCACATACTTCTGATCAATTGTTCACTTTTTTTTATTATTATTATTATTTTTCATAACTAGGCTACATCACAAAATTGTGAAATACTGGTCATGACCAAACTCTGGTCAACATTTCACAAATACCAGCTCATGGGAAGGGCCATGAAATATTAGTTCAGCATTAAAAAAAAGGATTTTCCTGAAGACTTGAACAGGGGCACACCATCGATATTAATTGTCACTGTCAAGTCATTGTCAGACATTTGGCCAGACTTTACCAGGTTCCTTACTTTGAAACCAATACACACGTCACTGACGGAAGTCTTTTAAATTTTTTCCGATTTGATAAGCATATTCGTAACCACCTTGTGGTTCTCCATAAGATCATTTTTACAAAGAAATTGTTGTCTTTCACATTTTCCTTACCACATACATTACACTACATTTATTACACTAGCCATCTTCAATTTCATCCTTTTTTCCCTATAAATTATCAAGAGCAATGTTTACGTACAATGTGATAAACAGCTGTGGTGATTGGAATAAAATTACAAGTTACAGTACCTTCTTCAAACAGTTTCGTGAAAAAGCCTGAATGTTCATGCAACTTCCCTGCAATATGAAACAAGATGTGAAGTCGGTTTCCACGGTAACGTGGCAAGAGTCCCTGGGGTAGGCCAGCACTGTCTAAAGCACTCACGAAGCCCTTTGCGTCGCCTTTGCCATCCTTGTAATGAAACTTGTTAATGGCCAGTATCAAATTGCTTGCCACACAGTCTGTCCCATACAACTTCTTCACAACTTCAGGCTCGTTGGCTTTGAGTGGCGTTCACACAGAACTGGCAATCGTATCCAGGGGGTGGAGGTAGCAGTTAAGTTCATTTAGATGTTTGTTCCAGTTCAATTCCACCCGCTGGATGGTGACATGATTTACAGCTGCCCTGTGTGTCATTGTGTTGGATATATGATTGATGATGGTTTTGCGAGTTTGTTCAAAATTTGTATCACCACATACAGTACACTACACTTATTACACAGTCCATCTTCAATTTCATCCCTTTTTCCCCTAAGCATCAAGAGCAATCTTTACGTACACTGTGATAAACAGCTGTGGTGATTGGAATAAAATTACAAGTTACAGTACCTTCTTCAAACAGTGTAGTAAAAAAGCCTGAATGTTCATGCAACTTCCCTGCAATATGAAACATGATGTGAAGTCGGTTTCCATGGTAACGTGGCAAGATTCCCTGGGGTAGGCCAGCACTGTCTAAAGCACTCACGAAGTCCTTTGCATCGCCTTTGCCATCCTTGTAACGAAACTTGTTAATGGCCGGTATCAAATTGCTTGCCACACAGTCTGTCCCATACAACTTCTTCACAACTTCAGGCTCATTGGCTTTGAGTGCCGTTCACACAGAATTGGCAATCGTATCCAGTGGGTGGAGGTAGCAGTTGAGTTCATTTAGATGTTTGTTCCAGTTCAATTCCACCTGCTGGATGGTGTCATGATTCACAGCTGCCCTGTCTATCATTGTGTTGGATAAAATATGATTGATGATGGTATTGCAAGTTTGTTCAAAATTTGTATCAGAGAACTTGGAGTGTACATTTGTTATGTTGCCGATAGTGTCATGGGTATGCTGTTCTTAGTTCCTCATCGGTGCCACCTGGCAATTGGTCTATTGCTACATATAGTACATGGCAATCAGTCTTGCTGGTGACATGAATGCTGTTCACATGTAGTATTATATTATAGATACAATTGAGATGGTATGTTTACACATACCACACACCTTTATTGTATTTTTGTCTACAAACATTATCATCCATGCATCATCATCGTCACCCCCCTCATATCTATGAACAATCATCGTCCATGCACAGTTTATATCATCATGGTATTCCTCATTACCCTCATCTATGCACAATATATGTCTGTCATCATTATGAACTACATTCAGCTATAAGAGGAGAACCAAACAAATTTCTCTGCATTTTCGAATGTTTCAGTCACACTCGAACATCCGCCTCCAAGTCTATCTGCCTCTGCCGAAACTTCTTCAATCTCTCTGCAGCATATTCAGTCCCCTGCAGAAAAAGATGGCTCCACATGGCAGTGGCCACCGACAAGCACCTGATGAAAGAAAGGAAAACAAACAAAATTATATTATCCTTAGTTATATATTTGATTTGTAATAGCACATGCTTCTGATCAACTGTTCCAAACTAGGCTACATCACATTATTGCGAAATAAAACTAACTGATCATGGACCAAACTCTGGTCAACATTTCACAAATACAACTCATGGGAAGGGCCATGAAATAGGAGCTGAGCATGAAAAAAAAAAAAACAACTACACTCGACTCTATAACTGGTTGTATCCATCCCGGTACAATAGTCGCAAGTCGGTTCATCCAATAACTGGAAAGGATGAAATAATGTTCAACATAACTGTCCCAGATATTGGTCAAAATTACGACAAAAAGTAGAAAGGGATGATTAATCTAGATCTACAAATATTCTACTCCAATCATTGTTCAATAGACGAAGAGGTTCAACATTTTGGTTGATGAGCATCGCTATGGTTTACCACACCATCTCTTGGAATGGCTCGTGAAGATATGGCTGTGGGACCCGAGGTGTTACTGGTACTTCATTTACTTCCCCACCTGCAGCAGGGGGAACTTCAACTGCATCGATCACACCCTTGCTCTCCAATTTCCCCAATCACCGTCACTTGTTGTACTGGCATCTTCGCTTCCATCATCATCCTCGTCCATTCGCTTTCGTCTCCTTCATGCTCTTCCAGAAAGTCTTCAAATGTCCATATAAAGGTGATTTTGATCCAACTCTTCACTAACCCAGTCATTCTTGGGTATTTATATTTGCCAACATAGTCAACAACGAGATCGAAAGAAAGCCACAGATATTTCGCAATCACATTATACAGTACACGTACGTATATCACACAATTCCGTGGCAAAGAGCCATACATACATACATGCCATATGTGAAACAGCTGTGGTGATTGGAGATAAAATTTACAATTTACAGTTAAGCTTCTTCAAACAGTTTCCGTGAAAAAGCCTGAATGTTCATCCAGAACTTCCTGCAATATGAAACATGATGTGAAGTCAGTTCCACGGTAACATGGCGAAGAGCCCCCAGGGTAGGCCAGCACTGTTTAAAGCACTCACAAATCCTTTTGGATCGCCTTTGCCATCTTTGTACCTGAACTTCTTGATGGCCAGTATTAAACTGCTTGCTACACAGTTGTACCATAATTTCTTGTCTATCTGCTGGCTCGTTTGCTTTCAGTGCCGTTCACACAGAACTGGCAATCGTATCCAGCGGGTGAGGTAGCAGTTGAGTTCATTTAGATGTTTGTTCCAGTTAAATTCCACCCGCTGATGGTGACATGATTTACAGCTGCCCTGTGTGTCATTGTGTTGGATATTTAATTGATGATGGTTTTGTGAGTTTGTTCAAAATTTGTTATCAGGGAACTTGAGTGTACATTTGCTATGTTGGTGAAGTGTCATGGGTATGCTGTTCATAGTTCCTCATCGGTGGCACCTGGCAATTGGTCTATTGCTACATATAGTACATGGCAATCAGTCTGCCTGGTGACATGAATGCTGTTCACATGTAGGCCTTCCTGGGTGTTGGCATCAAACCCAATGTCAAGTCTCTGCTTCCAAAATGAAATCTGCTGCTTGAAAGTCAGCTATTATGCTAACTCACTAGTCATTTGTTCATTGTATGAATTGAACAAGTGGAAGAAATGAAACGCAGTTCGTAGCTTCTGTTTACCTCTTTATTTTGCCAATCTTATATTTTGCAGCAAACCTTAAATGGTTTAGTGTATCGTTGTAGCATGGGGCAACCATCTTCACTCTTTGTCATTGTATATTATCGCTGTCCGACAAAGAAAAAGTTAATTGTTCTATTCCTTCATTCGGAAACTGATTATGGTATTCTCTTACCACACGCGAATAGAGTATTGTCATCCATATTATTATTAAATCCTTATTCTGTGAATGAATTGCATTGTGAGTTTACTAGATAGTCTCATACCTGGTGTCAAATGAAATACGCTAAAACATTTACCCTTCTTACAGTTAATAGTCTTGCATTTCCATTCAGGTAGAAGTGAAGTGCTTACACAAAATTCTTCTTCCCTTGGTATACATATATTGAAATGTCATCACCTGTATTTGTGATTTCTGCCCTACCGATTGCCCTATTTAATGGTACCTAGAGTCCACATAGCACAATACTGATAAACAACGGGAAAAGACTCTGTGTATTGATAATCACATACTTCCGCGATTCGTCGTCTAGCAGCAACTGTTGATACACTTGTGAATATCCAACAATGGAATTTGTCACCCTTCAAGAGTGATGCAAAACAGATCTTCAATTTTCAGTATTGGATATTTATCCAGTCTAGCCGCCTTGTGACAGTAACTTTGTAATCACAACAGATCTTTACTGATGATTTGTCTGCCTTCATCCCTGGCACAATTGGCACGGCCCACTCCGAAAATTAATCGGGTCGATTAAGCCCTCCATTGCAATTGATCAAGCTCATCTCAATCAATTTTTTGATTGCATATGGTACAACACACGACCTCTACAATATCTGGTTGTGGCATCCTTATCTACGTAGATTTTATCCTGGGTGCCCTTCAGTGTGCCAACTCATCTTTGATGACTGCTTTGTGCTCGTTGATCACGGCCTCTAAATCGCTATGCTTAACGTAGTTGACCTGCATGATCTGCCTCCCAATCCAGTTTCACAATAGACAGCCAATCTCAAATGCTTGCCGCCATCTATCCGTATATTCGAGCCATCAAATGTACAGTGAGGTTGGATGGAGAATGGCCGCCTCGAATGCTTCAGTCAAACTCAATCATCCGCCTCCAAGTCTATTGCCTCTGCCGAAACTTTTCAATCTCTCTGTAGCATATACAGTCCCCTGCAGAAAATGATGGCTCCACGTGGCAGTGGCCACCACAAAGCGCCCGATGAAAGAAAGGAAAAAAACAAAATTATATTATTCTTAGTTATATATTTGATTGTAGTAGCACATACTTCTGATCAATTGTTCACTTTTTTTATTATTATTATTATTTTTCATAACTAGGCTACATCACAAAAATTGTGAAATACTGGTCATGACCAAACTCTGGTCAACATTTCACAAATACCAGCTCATGGAAGGGCCATGAAATATTAGTTCAGCATTAAAAAAAAGGATTTTCCTGAAGACTTGAACAGGGGCACACCATCGATATTAATTGTCACTGTCAAGTCATTGTCAGACATTTGGCCAGACTTTACCAGGTTCCTTACTTTGAAACCAATACACACGTCATTGACGGAAGTCTTTTAAATTTTTTCCGATTTGATAAGCATATTGTAACCACCTTGTGGTTCTCCATAAGATCATTTTTACAAAGAAATTGTTGTCTTTCACATTTTCTCTTACCACATACATTACACTACATTTATTACACTACCATCTTCAATTTCATCCTTTTTTCCCTAAATTATCAAGAGCAATGTTTACTACAATGTGATAAACAGCTGTGGTGATTGGAATAAAATTACAAGTTACAGTACCTTCTTCAAACAGTTGTGAAAAGCCTGAATGTTATGCAACTTCCCTGCAATATGAAACAAGATGTGAAGTCGGTTTCCACGGTAACGTGGCAAGAGTCCTGGGGTAGGCCAGCACTGTCTAAAGCACTCACGAAGCCCTTTGCGTCGCCTTTGCCATCCTTGTAAGAAACTTGTTAATGGCCAGTATCAATTGCTTGCCACACAGTCTGTCCCATACAACTTCTTCACAACTTCAGGCTCGTTGGCTTGAGTGGCGTTCACACAGAACTGGCAATCGATCCAGGGGGTGGAGGTAGCAGTTAAGTTCATTTAGATGTTTGTTCCAGTTCAATTCCACCCGCTGGATGGTGACATATTTACAGCTCCTGTGTGTCATTGTGTTGGATATATGATTGATGATGGTTTTGCGAGTTTGTTCAAAATTTGTATCACCACATACAGTACACTACACTTATTACACAGTCCATCTTCAATTTCATCCCTTTTTCCCTAAGATCAAGAGCAATTTTACTACATGTGATAAACAGCTGTGGTGATTGGAATAAAATTACAAGTTACAGTACCTTCTTCAAACAGTGTAGTAAAAAGCCTGAATGTTCATGCAACTTCCCTGCAATATGAAACATGATGTGAAGTCGGTTTCCATGGTAACGTGGCAAGATTCCCTGGGGTAGGCCAGCACTGTCTAAAGCACTCACGAAGTCTTTGCATCGCCTTTGCCATCCTTGTAACGAAACTTGTTAATGGCCGGTATCAAATTGCTTGCACACAGTCTGTCCCATACAACTTCTTCACAACTTCAGGCTCATTGGCTTTGAGTGCCGTTCAACACAGAATTGGCAATCGTATCCAGGGGTGGAGGTAGCAGTTGAGTTCATTTAGATGTTTGTTCAGTTCAATTCCACCTGCTGGATGGTGTCATGATTCACAGCTGCCCTGTCTATCATTGTGTTGGATAAAATATGATTGATGATGGTATTGCAAGTTTGTTCAAAATTTGTATCAGGAACTTGGAGTGTACATTTGTTATGTTGCCGATAGTGTCATGGGTATGCTGTTCTTAGTCTCATCGGTGCACCTGGCAATTGGTCTATTGCTACATATAGTAACATGGCAATCAGTCTTGCTGGTGACATGAATGCTGTTCACATGTAGTATTATATTATAGATAACATTGGATGGTATGTTTAACATACCACACACCTTTATTGTATTTTTGTCTACAAACATTATCATCCATGCATCATCATCGTCACCCCCCTCATATCTATGAACAATCATGTCCATGCACAGTTTATCATCATGGTATTCTTCATTACCCTCATCTATGCACAATATATGTCTGTCATCATTATGAACTACATTCAGCTATAAGAGGAGAACCAAACAATTTCTCTGCATTTTCGAATGTTTCAGTCACACTCGAACATCCGCCTCCAAGTCTATCTGCCTCTGCGAAACTTCTTCAATCTCTCTGCAGCATATTCAGTCCCCTGCAGAAAAGATGGCTCCACATGGCAGTGGCCACCGACAAGCACCTGATGAAAGAAAGGAAAACAAACAAAATTATATTATCCTTAGTTATATATTTGATTTGTAATAGCACATGCTTCTGATCAACTGTTCCAAACTAGGCTACATCACATTATTGGAAATAAAACTAACTGATCATGACCAAACTCTGGTCAACATTTCACAAATACCAACTCATGGGAAGGGCCATGAAATAGGAGCTGAGCATGAAAAAAAAAAACACTACACTCGACTCTATACTGGTTTGTATCCATCCCGGTACAATAGTGCAAGTCGGTCAATCCAATAACTGGAAAAGATGAAATAATGTTCAACATAACTGTCCCAGATATTGGTCAAAATTACGACAAAAGTAGAAAGGGGATGATTAATCTAGATCTACAAATATTCTACTTACCAATCATTGTTCAATAGACGAAGAGGTTCAACATTTTGTTGATGAGCATCGCTATGGTTTACCACACCATCTCTTGGTAATGGCTCGTGAAGATATGGCTGTGGGACCCGAGGTGTTACTGGTACTTCATTTACTTCCCCACCTGCAGCAGGGGAACTTCAACTGCATCGATCACCTTGCTCTCCAATTTCCCATCACCGTCACTTGTTGTACTGGCATCTTCCCAGCTTCCATCATCATCCTCGTCCATGCTTTCGTCTCCTTCATCATCTTCCAGAAAGTCTTCAATGTCCATATAAAGGTGATTTTGATCCAACTCTTCACTAACCCAGTCATTCTTGGGTATTTATATTTGCCAACATAGTCAACAACGAGATCGAAAGAAAGCACAAGATATTTCGCAATCACATTATACAGTACACGTACGTATACACACAATCCGTGGCAAAGAGCCATACATACATACATGCCATATGTGATAAACAGCTGTGGTGATTGGAATAAAATTACAATTTACAGTACCTTCTTCAAACAGTTTCGTGAAAAAGCCTGAATGTTCATGCAACTTCCCTGCAATTGAAACATGATGTGAAGTCAGTTTCCACGGTAACATGGCGAGAGCCCCCAGGGTAGGCCAGCACTGTTTAAAGCACTCACAAATCTTTGGATCGCCTTTGCCATCTTTGTACCTGAACTTCTTGATGGCCAGTATTAAACTGCTTGCTACACAGTCTGTACCATACAATTTCTTGTCTACTGCTGGCTCGTTTGCTTTCAGTGCCGTTCACACAGAACTGGCAATCGTATCCAGCGGGTGGAGGTAGCAGTTGAGTTATTTAGATGTTTGTTCCAGTTCAATTCCACCCGCTGGATGGTGACATGATTTACAGCTGCCCTGTGTGTCATTGTGTTGGATATTTAATTGATGATGGTTTTGTGAGTTTGTTCAAATTTGTATCAGGGAACTTGGAGTGTACATTTGCTATGTTGGTGATAGTGTCATGGGTATGCTGTTCATAGTTCCTCATCGGTGGCACCTGGCAATTGGTCTATTGCTACATATAGTACATGGCAATCAGTCTTGCTGGTGACATGAATGCTGTTCACATGTAGGCCTTCCTGGGTGTTGGCATCAAACCCAAATGTCAAGTCTCTGCTTCCAATGAAATTGCTGCTTGAAAGTCAGCTATTATGCCTAACTCACATAGTCATTTGTTCATTGTATGAATTGAACAAGTGGAAGATGAAACGCCAGTCGTACCTTCTGTTTACTCTTTATTTTGCCAATCTTATATTTGCAGCAAACCTTAAATGGTTTAGTGTATCGTTGTAGCATGGGGCACCACTCTCATCGTTCATTGTATATTATCCGCTGTCCCGACAAGCAAAAAGTTAATTGTTCTATTCCCTTCATTCAAAACTGATTATGGTATTCCTTCTTACCACCGCGAATAGAGTATTGTCATCCATATTATTATTAAATCCTTATTCTGTGAATGAATTGCCATTGTGATTTATAGATAGTCTCATACCTGGTGTCAAATGAAATACGCTAAAACATTTACCCTTCTTACAGTTAATAGTCTTGCATTTCCATTCAGGTAGAAGTGAAGTGCTTACACAAAATTCTTCTTCCCTTGGTATACATATATTGAAATGTCATACACTGTATCTTGTGATTTCTGCCCTACGATTGCCCTATTTAATCGTACCCTAGAGTCCACATAGCACAATACTGATAAACACGGGAAAAGACTCCTGTGTGTATTGAATCACATCACTTCCGCGATTCGTCGTTAGCAGCAACTGTTGATACACTTGTGACATATCCAACAATGAGAATTTGTCACCCTTCAAGAGTGATGCAAACAGATCTTCAATTTTCAGTATTGGATATTTAATCCAGTCTAGCCGCCTTGTTGACAGTAACTTTGTAATCCACCACAGATCTTTACTGATGATTTGTCTGCCTTCATCCCTGGCACAATTGGCACGGCCCACTCCGAAAATTGAATCGGGTCGATTAAGCCCTCCACTTGCAATTGATCAAGCTCATCTTCATCCAATTTTTTGATTGCATTATGGTAGCAAACAGCGACCTCTACAATATCTGGTTGTGGCATCCTTATCTACGTAGATTTTATCCTGGGTGCCCTTCAGTGTGCCCAACTCATCTTTGAAGACTGCTTTGTGCTCGTTGATCACAGCCTCTAAATCGCTATGCTTAACGCAGTTGACCTGAATGATCTGCTCCCAATTCAGCTTCACAGTAGACGGCCAATCTCAAATGCTTGCCGCCATCTATCCGTATATTCGAGCCATCAAATGTACAGTGAGGTTGGATGGAGAATGGCCGCCTCAAATGCTTCAGTCAAACTCAAACATCCGCCTCCAAGTCTGTCTGCCTCTGCCGAAACTTCTTCAATCTCTCTGCAGCATATACAGTCCCCTGCAGAAAATGATGGCTCCACGTGGCATTGGCCACCACACAAGCACCTGATGAAAGAAAGGAAAACAAACAAAATTATATTATTCTTAGTTATATATTTGATTTGTAATAGCACATACTTCTGATCAATTGTTCCAAACTAGGCTACATCACATTATTGTGAAATAAAACTATCAACTGATCATGACCAAACTCTGGTCAACATTTCACAAATACCAACTCATGGGAAGGGCCATGAAATAGGAGCTGAGCATGAAAAAAAAAAACCAACTACACTCGACTCTATACTGGTTTGTATCCATCCCGGTACAATAGTCGCAAGTCGGTCAATCCAATAACTGGAAAAGATGAAATAATGTTCAACATAACTGTCCCAGATATTGGTCAAAATTACGACAAAAGTAGAAAGGGGATGATTAATCTAGATCTACAAATATTCTACTTACCAATCATTGTTCAATAGACGAAGAGGTTCAACATTTTGTTGATGAGCATCGCTATGGTTTACCACACCATCTCTTGGTAATGGCTCGTGAAGATATGGCTGTGGGACCCGAGGTGTTACTGGTACTTCATTTACTTCCCCACCTGCAGCAGGGGGAACTTCAACTGCATCGATCACCCCTTGCTCTCCAATTTCCCCATCACCGTCACTTGTTGTACTGGCATCTTCCCAGCTTCCATTATCATCCTCGTCCATGCTTTTGTCTCCTACATCATCCTCCAGAAAGTCTTCAAGGTCCATAAAAAGGTGATTTTGATCCAACTCTTCACTAACCCCAGCCATTCTTGGGTATTTATATTTGTCAACATAGACGACAACGAGATCGAAAGAAAGCCACAGATATTTCACAATCACATTATACAGTACACGTACGTATACACACAATCCGTGGAAAAGAGTCATACATACATACATACCATATATGTGATAAACAGCTGTGGTGATTGGAATAAAATTACAATTTACAGTACCTTCTTCAAACAGTTTCGTGAAAAAGCCTGAATGTTCATGCAACTTCCCTGCAATATGAAACAAGATGTGAAGTCAGTTTCCACGGTAACGTGGCGAGAGTCCCCAGGGTAGGCCAGCACTGTTTAAAGCACTCACAAATCCTTTTGGATCGCCTTTGCCATCTTTGTACCTGAACTTATTGATAGCCAGTATTAAACTGCTTGCCACACAGTCTGTCCCATACAATTTCTTGTCTATCCTTTGGGATCGCCTTTGCCATCTTTGTACCTGAACTTATTGATGGCCAGTATTAAACTGCTTGCCACACAGTCTGTCCCATACAATTTCTTGTCTATCCTTTTGGATCGCCTTTGCCATCTTTGTACCTGAACCTATTGATGGCCAGTATTAAACTGCTTGCCACACAGTCTGTCCCATACAATTTCTTGTCTACTGCTGGCTCATTTGCTTTTAGTGCCGTTCACACAGAACTGGCAATCGTATCCAGCGGGTGGAGGTAGCAGTTGAGTTCATTTAGATGTTTGTTCCAGTTCAATTCCACCCGCTGGATGTTGACATGATTCACAGCTGCCCTGTGTGTCATTGTGTTACATATTTAATTGATGATGGTTTTGTGAGTTTGTTCAAAATTTGTATCAGGGAACTTCGAGTGTACTTTTGCTATGTTGGTGATAGTGTCATGGATATACTGTTCATAGTCCTCAGTGGTGCCACCTGGCAATTTGTCTATTGCTACATATAGTACATGGCAATCAGTCTTGCTGATGACATGAATGCTGTTCACATGTAGGCCTTCCTGGGTGGTGGCATCAAACCCCAATGTCAAGTCATCTGCTTCCAAAATGAAATCTGCTGCTTGAAAGTCGGCTATTATGCCTAACTCACTAGTCATTTGTTCATTGTATGAATTGAACAAGTGGAAGAAATGAAACGCCAGTCGTAGCTTCTGTGTACCTCATTTATTTTGCCAAGCTTTCAATATATACATAGTGAAATGATTGACAAACATAAACAACCTTGGCAACTTCCTTTTTGATATAATAGAGCGAAAGAAATTGGTTTATAGAGAATTTTGTGACGTAGCTTGACCCAATGATCCCCAGAGCTGTCATCCATTTTGAATTTCAGGTTGCAAAAATCTGAAATTTAAAAAAAAAAAAAAAAATTAATCTATTTCATCTGAATCTTACAAAGAGTATATAAATAAAAAATTAGCAGCTTTCGAGCTTTATTCATTGAATTAGAGCATTGTATAGATTTATGTATTAATTAGCATAATTGATACAGAAAATTTTCCTGGGTGACATGGGGGACGATTTTCTTTGGGATCGTGCGGTCGACAGCCGAGAGCCCAGCTGGCAAAAAAACCCGGCCATTTTTCTTGCATGTTTCACCAATTTCATCATCCTTTATTTTTGACAGGGTATTTGAAGCAAAGCCTCGGCTAACTTCTGTGTTAGGATCAGTTAAGAGCAATGATGCAGAAACAGAAGATGAAGGAATGATTGTATCTCCTCGACACATTTTAAGGTGTCTTGAAAATAATTTGTTGGCATAAAAACCTTTGCAAATATCACAAATGATATGGGCATCTTTCTTTCCTGTGCACCGTTCCATTTTATAGACAGGTTCTTCTTCATCCTTTGCACATTTTCTGTTTCTGCAGAGAATACCTTGTTTCTTGAACTCTGCAAATGCCCTCATTTGTTCTTTCTTAGGAAGCTTCATTTCTCTATTGACCACTTTTTCATCCTTGTGGACTTTGCGGATGTGTCTGGACAACTTTTCCCTACAACTCTAATGACAGAATGGACACACTCTATTATGTTTAATATATCTCTTATTTTCTTTCTCCTCTTTCTCTGCTATCTTCATTGACATTTTCTGAACTTTTGGGGATGAACATGATGACCAAGTCTTTGGCGACTTTATTTGTAATTCAGATAGATCAAATCGAGATGAAACTAACGGTGTTTGTTCATCTTCATTAGAGTCAGATGGAGGAACATCTGAAGGGAGCCATTCTGAACCACTTGATTGCTCATAGTGAACTACTTTTTCTGAAACAGATCTCTGGAGCCTTCTGTCTCTGCGACAGTGATTCTGAAATGAAAAGAAAGAAATATAAAAGAGCTCATCATACTTTTAATGATGCATACATACATGTATGCTCCATTTATAAATTAATCCATGATGCATGATTGACACAGAATCCAATATTAAAATCCATCATAGATTTTATAATGGGATTTTGGAAGACAGCTTTCTGTTTGTTGTTTCCAATCAAATCAAATCTTTTTTTTTTTTATCTTTCTTTTTGTCACACCATAAGCACTGACGTAGAGTGTGACTTCACTTTTCAGTTTTTGAGAGCTATGCTCCTTTTTATTATAAAATCTATGATTTTATGTTTTTTGGCATTCTTCTTTTATATCAACTGTATATAAAACGAAATATGGCCCCTTGCTAAACATGTGTTGCAGTGATTCATCTTATTTTAATACAGGCGAAATAAAGGACGGTAGACAAATTGAAACGTAGAGAGCTACGTTTCGATTTCGTTCAGAGGTCAGTCATTTCAAAAGTATATGGGTTATTCTTGTGATTTGTTTATACTAAAATGTCAGTCATTTATGGTTTATTTTTGTAATTTGTTTACTAAAATACTATGTAACTCATCAGCTTAAATTTGAGACATTGCTTACGTCCATATTGTCAAGGGTCCCAGAGTTAGGGTCCTTTGAAGGTGATAGGAACAAAACCCATTTTTTCCAAGTTTTTCATTTGTAGGGTACGAAACCAACTTTTTATAAGATTTTGGTTTCATCGTTTGGGTTTTTTTTTTCCCACACAAAGTTTCAATTAAATGCAATCTCATTTGCCAAAGGACTTATCTCACTGGCAATGAGATGGGTTCGCAATTATGAGTCTCTGGAGTCTCGGAGAGGTCGCCTCCTTTGGATGCGGTCGTCATGGACACCACAAACTAGGCGATAACGGAGCATGTTGTCAAGTGTTGCCCAATAATTGCAGAACTCAGCCAGTAGTCATAGGGACGCCATGAAATCCGCGATCAATTTGTTTTCCATTCTGAATCAACTATTGAACTTGCACCTCTGAACAATTTCGCTTTTAATTAGACTAGAAAAAGATATTGCAATTGTTCCAGATTTTGAGGTTCAGGCCACTCCTTTATTTTCTTAATTTTGCCTTCATCTACTCTTACACCACTAGCATCAACTATATGTCCCAAGTAGTGGACACTTTCTTGAAACAAATAACATTTACCGTGGGCTAAATAAACTATAATACTTGGCCCCAGAAAGAGCTTCTAACGATTCCTCTACTCTAGGCAAAGGAAAAGCATCACAAACTGTCTAGCATTTAACTAATGTCGCATGGTTTAATCGAACGTAGAATAACTCAAAGAAGGGAAACTGAAGACAAGATGTTGTGTAATCTCTGGAATCTCCATCTGGTCTGCCTTTATTGAAAATAACATCCGTATTATTACAGTGGCCGTCCTGGCCTAACATCAAAATAGTAACTCAGGAAACATAACAATATTTAATTTAACTAAACTAAGATATAACTAAAAAACAGTCCAATCCATAAGAATAACCAATGAGAGATAAGAGGATGGAGGTAAATAAGATGAGATGATTATGTAATAAGGATGTTGAACAAAAGAATCAGATCTTTAGTAACACTACTCTGGAAAAACGCAAAAGTGTTCTGTAATCCTCTCTTGTCAATTAAAGTTCCTTCAAGTGAAATTAAAACAAAAATAACAACACAAGAATCCTCTTCCTTGTCATGCGATTGTGGTTCTCAAGATCCATTTGTCTCGATCCAACATTTTTGCTCCTTTTCCAGAGTTTAGATGTGTTGTTCCGCTAAACTGAGTTCGCATCCCTTTCAGAAAGTTCTTCAGTTGTTCCACTTAAATCAGACAAGAATTTAGAAAATTAATAGCTTGATTGCAATTTTCTACACAAAATCAAGTAACAAAATCTAACCCAGATGTTCAAAGGGAGCTTTAGTATAGAAATGAATATCCGTCAATATGATAAATTATTTTCTTTATCATCATCATCATCATCATCATCATCATCATCATACATGTACATAATAATTTTTAAAAAACCCACAACGCCAATCATTTCACCCAAATTACATTTAGGTCTGCTTATCCTGCTTTTGAGAAACTATAACATTATGGTGAACAGCTCTCGATTTGTTGTAAAAAATCATCTATATTCACCTCATCTATAGGGAAAACATTTTTTCTGATCGTCTGTAAATGTGTATGACATAATTTTTCTCCATGTCTTTGATTTCCCAGTCATGTTTAGTTGTGCCCATTCATGCCTATCTGATACCCCAGCCTCGGTGACACGTTAAATTTTGGGGGCTTATTTCAGGCTCCTTCACTTCCATTGACTCTATCACTTCTTCTGACACGTCTGAAGGCTGGAGGTCATTTTGGTCTCGATCCTGGGATTCTGGGACACTCAAGTTGTCAGTTTTTCTGGCTATTGACAGGAATATTCAAGCATTCCGCTTCTCTGTAAGCTGTTTATAAGAGATAGGACTGGTACGTAGCAATTAAGGGAAAGGTTAGTATGGCGTATCTGACATAGATATGGTGTTCACTACTGAACAACCGAATCTAAAATTTCTTCATTCTCCTGTTCTGTAAACTGTAAATAACCAAGGATGATTTGATTTGGTCCTTTTACACCATAGACTGGCTGCCCAAGTACACCTCCTTGAATTGGCTATCTACTTCATCGATATATCTTCCGAGCACCATTTGAGGCCTCCCTGTCTTCTTTGATACTAGTTTCTTGCACATTACAGAATGGGCCACATGTTCATAGAAATTCTTGACCAAGTCAACAATTACTTGCGACACTCGCTTTCTTCCTCTCTTTTTCTTTGAGCCTTTGGTTATGGTTTTCCTATTTATACTTAACTGTCTGAATTGGTTCGTCAAAATATTTACTGATGTTGCTTTCCTGACTTCAAGAGGTAAGCCATTCCAGAGTTTCAGAGCAGCACAAGTGAATGCTCGGTCACCTACTGTTACTTTTGTTTTGACAGATGGGGTCAGTAAAAGCAAAGAATCCTTTGGATAAAATTATCACCACAACTAATGTTTTTCCTGTAGTCTCTTTTTCTGCATTCCAAAATCAATGTTCTCAATCAATGTTTGGCGGTGTCCATATTATATACTGTCTTTCGCTTTTGCTTCCTGGGATTGCGATCTGGCTTGCAGGTGTTGACGATCTTAGGCACTGTAAAAGTTTGTTGTTCATCGTTGAGATCAAAGCCTTGGCGCTGTTGGTAGCATTTTCTGCGAACATTGGGAAGAGGTTGGAGGATGAGTGGATTAAAGGAAAGAGCTGACTATGTGAGAATGAGATGAACTGATGAGATGCAACAATCCTTACAATCTGAATGTACTGTTTACGAACACAGTAGTCTCTTCAATTGTTTCCAGATTTGATAAGCATATTCGCAACCACCTTGTGGTTCCCCAAAAGATCAACTAGCTGATCTTTTGAGGACTTTGTTACAAAGAAACTGTCTTTAACATTTTCCTTTACCTTATACGGTACACTACACTTATTACACAAGCCATTTTCCATTCCAGACAAAATTTACACTTAAATACATACAATGTACATGCACCCCTTAGTTTGGTCTTCTGTCTCTTCCTCGGCTGATTCTGTACATCGCTGTCTGCGTCAGAGTCTGACTCTGACATTATTTCCAATTCTGATTCCGATTCGCCACGGGCAGCCATGCTGATCTACAGAGCTTGTCGGAGAGATCTACTCAGGATATTAAGTTCGCAAGCCAGCGCGCCGTAGCCAGCCGCCACTGCATCCGGGCCTGATGGCCTACATACATACGATACAATTATGCGATGTGATGCATTGTATATCAGGATATGTACATACATGTATTGGTTCGCTATTTGTCGCGCGTGCCAGGCCGGCTAGACGACAGCTCTTAGCCATCTATGTGAAGGATTTTGTGGCAGGTGGCGCGTGCAGTCTAGTGTGGGCTCGTGCCAGGCAAGACTAAGGCTCATGCGAGCGAGCGAAGGCGTTGGCCAATGCGTAGTCTAGCAAATAATGCTACTTTGTGTTTTTTTCACTTATCGTATCCAGATTGTGTGAGAAATGGGGTGTTCAGCGTGAGATCGTGAGACAGGCCCCAATTGCGTGATTCACACGCAAGATGTGTGAGACTTGGTTTCATCCTTTTTTTCCCAAGTATCTAGAGCAATGTGTACATACAATGTGATAAACAGCAGTGGTGATTGGAATAAAATGTTTATTAAAAATTTACTTCGATTGAGGTAAAATGCCAGGAAAAAGCATGTTGAGCATCTTCAATAGATCCTGTAATCCTTCAACTGCATATCTACCTTTTCATCCTCTTCCCTGTGTTTATGTCGGACATGCAGTCCACATCGTTTCCTCTGTGGCCCTTCTACACTTTCTTTTCGCTTTTTCATGATCATCTGTGACAAAGAGATATGAATTTCATGAGGAAAAATACACATTTCATAGTTTAGAAGTTATGTGACCGGTTACATGTAAATCAAAAGAAGCCAGATTATGTCCGAGCTCTAATTTAAAGTAAAAAATTTGTTGAATTTGAGGAACGTTTTCTTTTGCAGAGATAAGAACGTTTGATAGTGAGTAGGCCTATGTGGAGTATTTTCTAAAAAAAATATTTTAGCAAGAAATCCACTTTACCACATTTTGTAAGAATATTAAAAATAAAAAGAGTATCTAGACAAGTATACATGTGGAGCTTTATTTTTTTTTTAACAAAGAGGCTATAATAAAAGTTAACACATAAATTAGCATAATTAATATGAGATTTTTAATAAAAAAAGGATGTAATTTTGTAGTCTCAGGTGACATACATGCTAATTTTCAGCGCGATTGACGGCTGAAATCTTAAAGGGGAATATACATCCCCCCCCCTCATAGCAACTTGTTGGGAATGAAGGGATATTGAATTGTCTCTAAAAAAAACTTTTTTAAAGTAAAAACAATGCACATATTGAAAAAAGCACCTTGTGATCGTAAATCCGCCGACTTATCCACTCGACCACACCACTTCTACTTACAAGTATTCATATTTGACTTTGGCAGGGATGCCTGTTTGTGGTTTTTAAATGTACATATTTATGCACATGTATTAAAACATACAGGGAATTGATGTGATGCTCAGGTATACCCTGTAGGCCTAAGTGGTGTTGCAATTTTTATAATTTTTCAGTGAAGGAGTGCAGCCACCTCCTGCTTACAACCGCCACCCTCTGGTGGAAATAGCACTTGCATCAACTATTTGTCCCAAGTAGTGGGCACTTTCTTGACACAAAAAAACATTTCTCAAGAACTCTGTCCAACTGATTTATCTGTTCATTGAATAAAGGGGAGAAAACCAAAGTGTCATCTAAATAATTCTATAAGATTTAATTCTTTTACACAGTTTTCCATAATGCGCTGAAAAGTTGCAGGAGCATTCACCAAACCAAATGGCATTCTACACTATATGAATAATTCAAAAGGAGTCCAAAAAGCAGTCTTATGCACCAAGTCCTTGGACGATAATTTATATTGTGGCATACCAGTATGGTAGAGCACCTTGACTTCTCATGTATCCCAGGTATCTTTTGTCAGGGTGAGCTTCTGTATCCAACAGTTTCTTCAACTGTCCTGTATTGCAGGTGGGAGGCCAAAAGGTCTGACATCTGTTCCCATCAGTAAAGGAGTGCAACCACCTCCTGCTTACAACTGCCAC
Source organism: Paracentrotus lividus (assembly GCA_940671915.1). Lineage (NCBI taxonomy): Eukaryota > Metazoa > Echinodermata > Echinoidea > Camarodonta > Echinidae > Paracentrotus > Paracentrotus lividus. The sequence continues at coordinate 588,977 of CALNVZ010003434.1, read as the reverse complement.
CCCCTGGTGGCGACTCCTCAAGAAATTCTGCAACAACATACTTCTTATGCTCCTCAGCCATAGTCAGCGATGTATAAATAAAATTATCATTATTAAAGTGATCACCTGTTGGTTTGAAATATTCATCTGAAGCAGAGTCTAACGTGGACTTCACAGTCTGAACCTTTGGTTTCTTTTGTCTTCTCATTCCCTGGTGTGATAGCACCAATCACACCCATATAACCCAGTGAATTGTGTGCGATTGCATATTACAGGACGAGCAACCGAGTCACAGCTTGCACACACTAGGAAGACCCTACTGGTAATGACACAATCTGTGACAGGATTCTTCCCCTGGAAACCATTCGTCCCCAACTGACAGGCTTCCTCTTTGAATGGTTTCAAGAATGTTGCCATCACAGGTTTTGACGGACCAAACCAGAGTCATGTAATAAGAAATAAGAGCAATGTGTGCATACAATGTGATACTAGTAATAGCAGTGGTGATTGGAATAAAATGTTTATTGAAAATGTACTTTGATTGAGGTAAAATGCCAGGAAAAAGCATGTTGAGCATCTTCAATAGATCCTCTAATCCTTCAACTGCATATCTACCTTTTCGTCCTCTTTCCTGTGTTAATGTCGGACATGTAGTCCACATCCATTTCCTCTGTGGCCCTTCTACACTTTCTTTTCGCTTTATCCTGATCATCTGTGACAAAGGAGATATGAATTTCATGAGGAAAAATACACATTTCATAGTTCAGAAGTACATTGAAATCAGAAGAAGCCAGAATATGTCAGAGCTTTAATTTAAAGTAAATATTTGTTGAATTTGAGGAACGTTTTCTTTTGCAGAGATAAGAACGTTTGATAGTGAGTATGTGGAGTATTTTATAAAAAATATTTTAGCGAGAAATCCACTTTTCCACATTTTGTAAAAATATTATAAAATAAAAAGAGTATCTAGAAAAGTATACATTTGGAGCTTTATTTTTTTTTTAACAAAGAGGCTAAGTTAACACATAAATCAGCATGATTAATACGAGCTTTTTAATTAAAAAAAGGATGTAATTTTGTAGTCTCAGGTGACATCATGCTAATTTTCAGCGCGATTGACGGCTGAGATCTTACGTGGAAAATACACCCCCCCCCCC
>CALNVZ010003434.1:571372-587816 GCA_940671915.1 Paracentrotus lividus | reverse complement strand
TCATAGCAACTTGTTGGGAATGAAGGAATGTTGAATTGTCTCTAAAAACAAATCTTAAAAAGTCAAACAATGCACAAATTGAAAAAAGTACCTTGTTATTCATATTTGACTTTGGCAGGGATACCTGTATGTGGTTTCTAATGTACATAATATGCACATGTATTAAACACTATACAGGGAATTGATGTGATGCTCAGGTATACCCGTAAGTGGTGTTGGCAATTCTTATAATTTTTATTGAGGCAAACCAGTATGGTAGAGCACCTTGGCTTCCCATGTATCCCAGGTATCTTTGTCAGGGTGAGCTTCTGTATCCAACAGTTTCTTCAACGTTCCTGTATTGCAGGTGGGAGGCCAAAAGGTCTGACATCTGTTCCCATCAGTGAAGGAGTGCAGCCACCTCCTGCTTACAACTGCCACCCCCTGGTGGCGACTCCTCAAGAAATTCTGCAACAACATACTTCTTATGCTCCTCAGCCATAGTCAGGGATGTATAAATAAAATTCATTATTAAAGTGATCACCTGTTGGTTTAAATATTCATCTGAGACAGACTCTAACATGGACTTCACAGTCTGAACCTTTGGTTTCTTGTCTTCTCGTTCCCCAGTGTGATAGCACCAATCTCACCCATATAACCCATTGAATTGTGTGCAATTGCGTATTACAGGACGAGCAACCGAGTCACAGCTTGCACACACTAGGAAGACTCTTCTTGTAATGACACAATCCGTGACAGGATTCTTCTACTGTAGACCATTCGTCCCCAACTGACAGGCTTCCTCTTTGAATGGTTTTAAGAATGTTGCCATCACAGGATTTGATGAACAAACCAGAGTCCTGTAATAAAAACATTCCTTTTCATCTGGGGCAATTCATTATAAGTGAACAATGAAGGATTTTCCCAGAAACTTGAACAAGTGCAAACCATCAATATTAAATGTCACTGTCAAGTCATTGACCTGTTCCTCTCTCCGGATCACTCGAGTGCCATTGGAAGGCGAGCCTTCTGGCACTTCCTGAAGCAGGCTGACTCTGGGTCCAATAACAAAGAGTGCGCACTCCTTCAGATTGATACACAGCATTCTGGATCGATCCCAAATCGAAAATCGAACTCGGGCGAGTCGACAAGGATTCATTTGTAATCGATTCCGCAGCAATCGAATTTCGAGAGTTCCGTGTCGACTTTATGAGAGTTTCGTGGTTGTGGACTTATCTGACGCCACCGAGCCTACGCCCTCTCATGCGGTTTGTGAGGCCCGACTTTTCTTTGTCTGCTTTAGCTCTGCCTGACTTACGCGGTTTAGAGATCTTGATCTTCTTAGCTTGCGGACCTTTCAGCAACTCATCCAGAACCTTAGCAAACCGATGAGCTGGAATAGCATTTGGCCAGTCTTTACCAGGTTTCTAACTTTGGAACCAGTACACACATCAACTGACAGAAGTCTCTGCAATTTTTTTATTTGATTAGCGTATTCCTATCACCTTGTGGTTCTCCATAAGATCAACTAGCTGATCTTAAAGTACATCGTTACAAGGAAATTGTTGTCTTTACATGTTCCTTCACCACATACGGTACACAACACTTATTGCACGGGCCATCTTCAGTTTCATCCTTTTCCTAAGTATCCAGAGCAATGTTTACATACAATGTGATAAATAGCAGTGGTTATTGGAATAAAATGTTTATTAAAAATGTACTTTGATTAAGGTAAAATGCCAGGAAAAAATAAATACCCTGTATAAACATTACATTCTGACAAAAGTAGCTGTGGAGATACAGTACCTGATTCTAGAGAACAATGTGTACATTTCAGGATTAGGGCCTCTATTATTTGCACCATAATGATAAGTGGATATAGACTGACTTAATGGAATGAATAGAAAACGAGTATTACCCGAAAGGGGACATGGCTTTAAAAAAAAAAAAGTAAAATACTGACTTAAACGGCTATTGGGAACAATACATGATTAAACAATAGTATTAACCAGTCTCTGCACACCTACCGGCATGCTTTGGTTCATGTCCAGCTTGAACACATGTTGCTGATTAAAGCATCATAATATTTTTGGAATGCCGCGGATACTCTATCCCATAAATATAGAATGCTGCAAACATGGCAGCAAAGCCATCTACCACAGTTGTCGGTGTGCTGATGTCACCCCGTCCATTAGCCAGGAGTTTCTCTGTACCTCTAGCAGGTTCCCTGTAAAGCTGAGCGTTGGTGTAGGTTCAATGGGTGCTGGTAGTGGGGTGAAAAAAGGGACCATTTATAATAAGTATAAGTATCAATGTTTACATACAATGTCATAAATAGCAGTGGTGATTGAATAAAATGTTTATTAAAAATGTACTTTGATTGAGGTAAAATGCCAGAAAAAACATGTTCAGCATCTTCAATATATCCTCTAATCCTTCACCTGTAATGCATGTTTGAATACGTACATGAGTACTAGTGCCCAAGCTTGGTCAGATGTTACCTTTGTACCCTCGTACAACAAATCTCCTCCATCTCTTTCCAGTAAGTTCCTCTGTTAATAAAAACAGAAAGAACAAACCTGATTTACCCCATTGACAAAATGTATTTGCAGAATGCATCACTACTGTTGAAAACTTCATACTTCACCACCTTTTGGAGAAGTCGATGTACAGAAAATGTAGCTCAATTCCCTCATGACACTCAATTTCAGCCTTAGCTGTCGCTCTTAAATGTGCAAAGATAACGGGTGACTTTTTGCCAACCGAAACCTGAGTCTGTTTGTGCAATACAAATCTATTCCCTTAACCATTCCTTTAAAGTTGGATCCATGGGTTGAACTGGTTACCTTGGAATTTCTGCAGTTTTTTGGATATGAAGTGGTAAATCTACAACCTTCCAGGGCCTCGGCTAGCCAATGACTATTTTCTCTCCATCATTGTGAAAGGGAAAAACAACAACAGAGATTCTGTTGCCTCCTATTACAAAGCTCGACCTTATGGACCTCAGTCTGGTTTTCAGGCTGAAATCAAGCCATCAGTGCTTCTTCCAATGCCTTGAAATCTTGCCTCTTTTTTCCTCTCAAGAACCCAACAGTATATACCACATTTTGTAGTTTTATCCATTCATTTCCGCAATTATCTCAAACTGAAAAGCGCTTAATAAATACATTCTCCCTGTATTGAGCAGGTCCATTGAAGTTGAATAGGACTTCACTACCATCAGACCAATGTCTACCGTGGTCACTGCTTAGTTCTGTCATTGTGAATTGAGCTCGTATCTTGGATCTTAGTGTCTTCAATTTCCATGTCAAGAAGTCTTCCTAAAGGCTGTGACCGTCACTGTATCTGACAGGTTGCCTTACCCTCTGTCATTCAAACATTTATCTATGACTTCATATGTGTAAAACTTTCAAGGTTCGAACGTGATACCTTTTTCCCTCGGTTTGGTTTTGATCTTCTGGCTCCGGAATTTGGACTCGTATTTTTACACATATTATGTTTAGCCCATTTCCAAAAACCAAAATGAGATATTTTTTAATTAGAACAAAGTGAAAACAATCTCTTTAAAAAGTGAAAATTTGCTTCAAGAAATAAAGGCCTTACCTATATTAAAATACCTATATTTTCATTGTTGCATCATTCTACAAATATATCTTTTTAAAGCCTTACCGAATACATCAAGGATCTCCGTCTTGAGCCTCGTGTTTAAGAGCAACTTGCAGATCCTCTCACGGAGCTGTTTGTTCTCCTTGGATTTGACTTTTAGCTTGCTCATCAGAGCATCCAGTTCAGCTGCCTGTTGAGTACCGGTACATGTAGCTTTGTTGCCACTTGTTGTTGCTTGGACAAGAGGATTTTTCTTGGCTACCAATTCGTGCATTATAAAGGTTTGCTCTTTATTTCTTGATTCCGCTTGCTGTTTTGCCTGTTTTCTTCAGCACATTAAAACACATAGAAAATACCAATATTTCATTTGTTACATCATCCTACAAATATATTTGGTTAAAGACTTTAAAAGAGGGTGGTAGAGGTAGACTACATGTACATAATTTGAAAGAAGAATAAAAAAACAGGGAAAAGAATTTTGACCAAAATGTTACCCAAATTACTTAGGCTTGAAGAGCTTTAATCATTTAAAGACTGACAAGTCAGTCTCCAATTATCTTTAAGTTTACAAGATGTCTCATTTTGCCTATGGTATTAAAGTCAATCTATTCATCCCAACTGACAGGCTTCCTCTTTGAATGGTTTCAAGAATTTGCCATCACAGGTTTTGACGAACCAAACCAGAGTCATGTAATAAACACATTCCATTTCCTATCATCTGGGTGCAATTCATTAAGTGAACATTGAATTGGCCACAAGGATTTTCCTGAAGACTTGAAGAGGAGCACACCGTCGATATTAAATGTCACTGTGAAGTCATTGTCAGACATTTGGTCAGACTTTACCAGATTCCTATCTTTGGAACCAGTACACACAATCACTGACAGAAGTCTCAAATTTTTTTTTTATTTGATTAGCATTTTCGTAACCACCTTGTGGTTCTCCATGAGATCAACTAGCTGATCTTAAAGTACATCGTTACAAGGAAATTGTTGTCTTTTACATTTTCCTTCACCACATGCGGTACACAACACTTATTGCACGAGCCACCTTCTCAATTTCATCCTTCAATTTCCATGTCAAGAAGTCTTCCTAAAGCTGTGACGTCACTGTATCTGACAGGTTGCCTTACCCTCTGTCATTTCAAACATTTATTTATGACTTCATATGTGTAAACTTTCAAGGTTCGAAACGTGATACCTTTTTCCTCGGTTTGGTTTGATCTTCTGGCTCTGGAATTTGGACTCGTATTTTTACACTATTAGGTTTAGCCCATTTCCAAATCCAAAATGAGATATTTTTAAATTAGAAAAAAGTGAAAGAATCTCTTTAAAAGTGAAAATTTGCTTCAAGAAATAAAAGCCTTACCTATATTAAAATACCTAATATTTCATTTGTTGCATCATTCTACAAATATATTTCTTTAAAGAATAAAGGCCTTACCGAATACATCAAGGATCTCCATTTTGAGCTTGTGTTTAAGAACAACTTGCAGATCTTCTCACGGAGCTGTCTGTTCTCCTTGGATTTGACTTTTAGCTTGCTCCTCAGAGCATCCAGTTCAGCTGCCTGTTGAGTACCTGTCCATGTAACTTTGTTGCCGCTTGTTGTTGCTTGGACAGGAGGATTTTTTCTTGGCAACCAATTTGTCCATTATAGAGGTTAGCTCTTTATTTCTTGATTCCACTTGCTGTTTTGCCTGTTTTTTTCTGCACATTGAAACTATTAAAAAATACCAATATTTCATTTGTTACATCATCCTACAAATATATTTGTTTAAAGACTTTAAAAGAGCATGGTAGAGCTAGACTACATGTACATAATTTGAAGAAGAAAAAAAAAACAGGGAAAAGAATTTTGACCAAAATGTACCCAATTAATAGGCTTGAAGAGCTTTAATCATTTAAAGACTGACAAGTCAGTCTCTCCAGTTATCTTTAAATTTACAGGATGTCTCATTTTGCCTATGGTAAAGTCAAATATTGGGACCACAGAAATCTGTTTTCCAACTTAGATAATGCACAATATAAAAAATGATTTAATATTTTAATTATTTCGAATGGGTTCATTGGCAAGTGATGATGTACTACATGTATATACATTGTAGTACTACATTACCTTTTTTACTTGTGCAAAGTCCAATGTTCTTTTTGCAGAGCTACCTGCCATACTTTCTTCATCTGATCCAATGTCTCAACACTGGTGTCGAGAAAAGCTCCTTTTGCGGAACACCACCCGTGCCCTTCTTTAATTTGCTTCTCCAAAGCCTCCACAGAATCTGCAAGTGATATTATGTTAAAAATACATGAGATGTATTTGTGCTTAGTCTCTACGATTGAATACAATGTACATGTACATTTGAATCCTGATGATTTCCATCTGATCTGGTTTAATTGTCAGAACCGGTGAAAAGAAGAAAAATACTGTAGATTAAATCAATAAAAATTTAATTTTCAAACTGGAAACAGCGAACTATCCGTCACCTTTCGGAACTCGTTCCCCAGTGTGATAGCACCGATCACACCCATATAACCCATTGAATTGTGTGCAATTACAGGATGAGCAACCGAGTCACATATTGCACTCACTAGGAAGACCATACTGTTAATGGAGACAATCTGTGAGAGGATTTTTCTACTGTAGACCATTCGTCCCCAACTGACAGCTTCCTCTTTGAATAGTTTCAAGAATGTTGTCATCACAGGTTTTGATGGACCAAACCAGAGTCATGTAATAAAAACATTCCTTTTCCTATCATCTGGGTGCATATCATTAAATGAACATTGAATTGGCCATGAGGCTTTTCCCGAAGACTTGAACAGGGGCACACCACCGATGTTAAATGTCATTATATTCCACATACTAAGAATGTTGCAACAGGATTGGTCAAAAGGCAATCACGTGATTAATTTTAGTTTTTCCCATCATCAATCATCACTCATAGTGATGGTACTCTTGAGTTTCGCTGATCACTTCAGCGCCCCATAGAGCATGTATAGAACCATAACGCGTCATCAATTATTTCTAGAATGCGCCAAAAAAAAGTGCGTTGTCACTCGGGTTTTTTTGTACTATCGTTTTTTTCCATCACATGCAGCGACAGATAAATTCTCTCTGTGACGTAACAATTCTTTTTCAATTTCTTTGTTACATAAAATCACTTCAGCCCATTTGATGACTGCTGGCTTTACCTTTGCGCTTATCGACTGATAGCCGTCGATAACCCGGGCAGGATACGACTACGCTCACGCATATTGCCCTGCAGTGTACGCACCTGCATGGACAAGCGCTTAATCTTGTCCTGCAATGAAGAAATTGCGTTCTCGATCGGACTAGGACTGGTAACGCTAGCAGTAGTAGGGGGTGATGGGCTTGAAACTTTGAACAGAAGTAACGTTAGACAAAGGTACATCCATTATACATCGGCCAAATCAGCTAATTGCTCATTAGACAGAGCAGTACTAGCAGTTGATAGAATGAGTTGAACATTGGTTGGTAGACGCTGGACAAAAGTTGTTTTAGAATACCTGTCTCAAGCTTACGCTCACCCAACAACTGGTTCATTTTTCGCAAAAGCTGCGAGGCTTACGATCACCTAACTCCTCTTCTGTGAGAAGGAGTTGGAGACGGGCTGTTCTGACTCGGACATGCGTCGAATCGGTTGCTCTTTGAGAGCTTTATAAACGTCAACCTGAGGTGGGTTAAGTAAAAGGTCACGCACCTCTTGTGCAACCTCTGGCATGTAACGCTGAGACAACGTGAGCAAACTGCTGCTCTGTTGTGAGTTGATGCGCCTGTTTTCAAATTGCGCTTCTATTTGAGTAAACCATATCTGTTGGTCATTTGCCCAGAATTGCGGCAGCTTAAGATTAACCACGGTCCCATTAGGGCGCCCCGTTATCAAGCGCGAGGGATCCTGAACCGGATCAGGTTTACTATTGTTGTTATTGCTATTAGCCATCGCCCAAGGCTAAATAACAACCTAGTCTAGAGAAAAAGATGTCCAACAATTAGACAAGACGAAATTCTCAATCAGTTCAAAATGCAATCAAAATATCACACACACTCTAACCATAGGTCTAGAATAACAACAATAAAAATATAGTCTCAGCAATATTGAGCCTAGAATAATGACATTCAAAATATGACGAGCAATCCAACAGAAAGGTGAGAGAAAGGTGACAATAAGGTGAAGGAACTTAACACTATTTACAATTGTACAATAACAAAGCAGAAAGTTGAGCTGCTACAGTACTACATTACCTTTTTTACTTGAGTGAAGTCTAGTGTTCTTTTTGCTGAGCAACCTGCCGTTCTTTCTTCCCTCTGATTCCGAAGTCTGCTCAACACTGGTGTCGAGGAAGCTCCTTTTGTGAAACACCACCCGTGCCCCTCTTTTGATCAGCTTTCCAAAGCCTCACAGAAACTGCAAATCAATTTATGCTGAAATACGTGAGATGTATTAGTGCTTAGTCTCTACAATTGATTGTCAGAACCGGTGAACGGAAAGAAAAATACTGTAGATTAAATCAATTAAAATTTAATTTTCAAACTGGAAACAGCGAACATAATCCGTCAACTTTCGAACTCGTTGCCTAGTGTGATAGCACCGATCACACCCATATAACCGTTGAAATTGTGTGCAATTGCGTATTACAGGATGAGCACTCACAAAGAAATACCCTACTGGTAATGACACATATCTGTGAGAGGATTCTTCCGCTCTAGACCATTTCGTCCCCAACTGACAGGCTTCCTCTTTGAATGGTTTCAAGAATGTTGCAATTTCAGGTTTTGACGGACCAAACCAAAGTCCTGTAATAAAAACATTCCTTTTCCTGTCATCTGGGTGCAATATTGGCCACAAGGTTTTCCCAAACACTTGACAGGGCACCCATCGATATTAATGTCACTGTCAAGTCAGACATTTGGCCAGATTACCAGGTTCTTATCTTTGGAACCAGTACACACATCACTGACAGAAAGTCTCAAACAATTTTGTTTTATTTGATTAGCATATTCGTAATCACCTTGTGGTTCTCCATAATTTATTTATTTATTATTTATTTATTTCGTTTTATTTACCCAGGGTAACCCCTTCAGTAAATTAATACTGTTATACTTGGGGGCCCTGCAAAGAAGATATAAACATATATGAAGAATTACAGAAAATCATTACAAATGAAATCTGAACAAGAGAAAACACAATATTCATAATGACAACAGGCCTGCAAAACTTGGTATATTACATATACATGCATAAGTGTACAATAAGAGTACAACACATATATTGTACACATACATGTACATATATATTTCTTTTTAACATTCACATGAGTTATTATTTTTGGTTCTGCTTGCTTCCATTCTCTGGAATCAGCTGGTCGGGTTTGCCGTTTCATTCTAAACAATTGTGTTTCTCCAGTAAAGATGTTACAAAGGAGTGCTTTGAAACAGTACAACGGGTACCAGTATCGAGCTGATTCCAGAGAATGGCAGCACTATGAGAGAAAGACTTTTTTCCAGACTGCGTGCCGTACTAGAGGTACTACTACACCATTTTGCACATAATTTCTCGTTCTGTAGGAATGTACATTACTTGGACGTACACACATTCAGTATAGATAGACAGGTGCTTCCCCCATTTAGTATGTTAACACAGTTTTACATTTGTGAAATTTCCACCTTTCATCGATTGAAGTTCCATTTCAATCCGGTGGAAGAACTTGTCAATAGGCGTAGAATAATTTACTGTAAGATTAAACGGGCCAATTTTCTTATGCTGCTATTAAAGCCATCCTTAATATACTGAGCACACATGCTCCAAGCGTTACTGCAGTAATCAAAGTAGGGTAGTATGAGAGAATTAGTTAGGACCTTTGAGCTGTCTATTGTGAGATATTTTCTGAGTCTACTGAAAGGGCCAGCGCTGATCCAATCTTCTTCATTGTTTCTTCGACATTTTTTGCCAGGACAGTGTCTCGTCCATCCAAACTCCAAGGTACTTATAGAACTTCACTCTTTCTAGGGCATGGTTGTTAACAGTAAGATTTATGTCACAACAATTGAGAGTTTCCTATGAGAGCCCAAACACCAAAGTATTGAGTTTTTGACAGATCAACCTGAGATGATTTTGTGTTAGCCATTTGTTGACTATCTCAAGCTCCATGTTCAAAACTGATTTCAATTTCTTTGATATCATCCCCACTGTAATACAATATTGTATCGTCAGCGTACATCATAATGTGACACTTTTCTAGAATCCCTGGTAAGTCATTTACATAACCGAAAACAGAAGAGCCCAATAATTGGCCTTGCGGGACACTGTTCTGACATTGGTGGTGTCAGACAAGGTCCCATTGACAAAAGTTTGTTGGGTTCTTTCCGGATAAGTATGATTGATCCAAGTAAGTTCTCTATCTTTTACTCATAAAAAGGAAGTTTCTTTACAACATTCGTGATTGACAGATCAAAAGCCTTCCTTAGGTCAAGATAAAACACACTGTCAAGCGCGCCACGGTCTATTTGCTTCAGCAGATAATCAGAAAAATAGGTGAGTACAGTATTTGTCGAGTGATTTTTCTAAGCCAGATTGTTGCCTTTACAAATAAATCATTATCATTAAAATGGGCATGGAGTTGATCATGAACCACTCTTTCAAGAACTTTCGTTACGATGGGAATAACCGATATTCGGTCGATAGTTATTTGGATCGTGTTTATCACCACTTTTGAAGATGGGTGCCCCCCCCCTCATAGCAACTTGTTGGGAATGAAGGAATGTTGAATTGTCTCTAAAAACAAATCTTAAAAAGTCAAAACAATGCACAAATTGAAAAAAGTACCTTGTATTCATATTTGACTTTGGCAGGGATACCTGTATGTGGTTTCTAAATGTACATAATATGCACATGTATTAAACACTATACAGGGAATTGATGTGATGCTCAGGTATACCCTGTAAGTGGTGTTGCAATTCTTATAATTTTTATTGATGTTTTTCCTGTAGTCCTCTTTTTCTGCATTCCAAAATCAATGTTCTCAATCAATGTTTGGCGGTGTCCATATTATATACTGTCTTTCGCTTTTTGCTTCCTGGGATTGCGATCTGGGCTTGCAGGTGTTGACGATCTTAGGCACTGTAAAAGTTTGTTGTTCATCGTTGAGATAAAAGCCTTGGCGCTGTTGGTAGCATTTTCTGCGAACATTGGGAAGAGGTTGGAGGAATGAGTGGATTAAAGGAAAGAGCTGACTATGTGAGAATGAGATGAACTGATGAGATGCAACAATCCTTACAATCTGAATGTACGTTTACGAACACAGTAGTCTCTTTCAATTGTTTCCAGATTTGATAAGCATATTCGCAACCACCTTGTGGTTCCCCAAAGATCAACTAGCTGATCTTTTGAGGACTTTGTTACAAAGAAACTGTCTTTAACATTTTCCTTTACCTTATACGGTACACTACACTTATTACACAAGCCATTTTCCATTCCAGACAAAAATTACACTTAAATACATACAATGTACATGCACCCCTGTTTGGTCTTCTGTCTCTTCCTCGCTGATTCTGTACATCGCTGTCTGCGTCAGAGTCTGACTCTGACATTATTTCCAATTCTGATTCCGATTCGCCACGGGCAGCCATGCTGATCTACAGAGCTTGTCGGAGAGATCTACTCACGGATATTAGATTCGCAAGCCAGCGCGCCGTAGCCAGCCGCCACTGCATCCGGGCCTGATGGCCTACATACATACGATACAATTATGCGATGTGATGCATTGTATATCAGGATATGTACATACATGTATTGGTTCGCTATTTGTCGCGCGTGCCAGGCCGGCTAGACGACAGCTCTTAGCCATCTATGTGAAGGATTTTGTGGCAGGTGGCGCGTGCAGTCTAGTGTGGGCTCGTGCCAGGCAAGACTAAGGCTCATGCGAGCGAGCGAAGGCGTTGGCCAATGCGTAGTCTAGCAAATAATGCTACTTGTGTTTTTTTTCACTTATCGTATCCAGATTGTGTGAGAAATGGGGTGTTCAGCGTGAGATCGTGAGAACAGGCCCCAATTGCGTGATTCACACGCAAGATGTGTGAGACTTGGTTTCATCTTTTTTTCCCAAGTATCTAGAGCAATGTGTACATAAAATGTGATAAACAGCAGTGGTGATTGGAATAAAATGTTTATTAAAAATTTACTTCGATTGAGGTAAAATGCCAGGAAAAAGCATGTTGAGCATCTTCAATAGATCCTGTAATCCTTCAACTGCATATCTACCTTTTCATCCTCTTCCCTGTGTTTATGTCGGACATGCAGTCCACATCGTTCCTCTGTGGCCCTTCTACAACTTTCTTTTCGCTTTTTCATGATCATCTGTGACAAAGAGATATGAATTTCATGAGGAAAAATACACATTTCATAGTTTTAGAAGTTATGTGACCGGTTACATGTAAATCAAAAGAAGCCAGATTATGTCCGAGCTCTAATTTAAAGTAAAAAATTTGTTGAATTTGAGGAACGTTTTCTTTGCAGAGATAAGAACGTTTGATAGTGAGTAGGCCTATGTGGAGTATTTTCTAAAAAAATATTTTAGCAAGAAATCCACTTTACCACATTTTGTAAGAATATTAAAAATAAAAAGAGTATCTAGACAAGTATACATGTGGAGCTTTATTTTTTTTTTAACAAAGAGGCTATAATAAAAGTTAACCATAAATTAGCATAATTAATATGAGATTTTTAATAAAAAAAGGATGTAATTTTTGTAGTCTCAGGTGACATACATGCTAATTTTCAGCGCGATTGACGGCTGAAATCTTAAAGGGGAATATACATCCCCCCCCTCATAGCAACTTGTTGGGAATGAAGGGATATTGAATTGTCTCTAAAAAAAACTTTTTTAAAGTAAAACAATGCACATATTGAAAAAAGCACCTTGTGATCGTAAATCCGCCGACTTATCCACTCGACCACACCACTTCTACTTACAAGTATTCATATTTGACTTTGGCAGGGATGCCTGTTTGTGGTTTTAAAATGTACATATTTATGCACATGTATTAAACATACAGGGAATTGATGTGATGCTCAGGTATACCCTGTAGGCCTAAGTGGTGTTGCAATTTTTAATAATTTTTCAGTGAAGGAGTGCAGCCACCCCTCTGCTTACAACCGCCACCCTCTGGTGGAAATAGCACTTGCATCAACTATTTGTCCCAAGTAGTGGGCATTTCTTGACACAAAAAAACATTTCTCAAGAACTCTGTCCAACTGATTTATCTGTTCATTGAATAAAGGGGAGAAAACCAAAGTGTCATCTAAATAATTCTATAAGATTTAATTCCTTTTACACAGTTTTCCATAATGCGCTGAAAAGTTGGCAGGAGCATTCACCAAACCAAATGGCATTCTACACTATATGAATAATTCAAAAGGAGTCCAAAAAGCAGTCTTATGCACCAAGTCCTTGGACGATAATTTATATTTGGCATACCAGTATGGTAGAGCACCTTGACTTCTCATGTATCCCAGGTATCTTTTGTCAGGGTGAGCTTCTGTATCCAACAGTTTCTCTTCAACTGTCCTGTATTGCAGTGGGAGGCCAAAAGGTCTGACATCTGTTCCCATCAGTAAAGGAGTGCAACCACCTCCTGCTTACAACTGCCACCCCCTGGTGGCGACTCCTCAAGAAATTCTGCAACAACATACTTCTTATGCTCCTCAGCCATAGTCAGCGATGTATAAATAAAATTATCATTATTAAAGTGATCACCTGTTTGGTTTGAAATATTCATCTGAAGGCAGAGTCTAACGTGGACTTCACAGTCTGAACCTTTGGTTTCTTTTGTCTTCTCATTCCCTGGTGTGATAGCACCAATCACACCATTATAACCCAGTGAATTGTGTGCGATTGCATATTACAGGACGAGCAACCGAGTCACAGCTTGCACACACTAGGAAGACCCTACTGGTAATGACACAATCTGTGACAGGATTCTTCCCCTGGAAACCATTCGTCCCCAACTGACAGGCTTCCTCTTTGAATGGTTTCAAGAATGTTGCCATCACAGGTTTTGACGGACCAACCAGAGTCATGTAATAAGAAATAAGAGCAATGGTGTGCATACATGTGATACTAGTAATAGCAGTGGTGATTGGAATAAAATGTTTATTGAAAATGTACTTTGATTGAGGTAAAAATGCCAGGAAAAAGCATGTTGAGCATCTTCAATAGATCCTCTAATCCTTCAACTGCATATCTACCTTTTCGTCCTCTTTCCTGTGTTAATGTCGGACATGTAGTCCACATCCATTTCCTCTGTGGCCCTTCTACTTTCTTTTCGCTTTATCCTGATCATCTGTGACAAAGGAGATATGAATTTCATGAGGAAAAATACACATTTCATAGTTCAGAAGTACATTGAAATCAGAAGAAGCCAGAATATGTCAGAGCTTTAATTTAAAGTAAATATTTGTTGAATTTGAGGAACGTTTTCTTTTGCCAGAGATAAGAACGTTTGATAGTGAGTATGTGGAGTATTTTATAAAAATATTTTAGCGAGAAATCCACTTTTCCACATTTTGTAAAAATATTATAAAATAAAAAGAGTATCTAGAAAAGTATACATTTGGAGCTTTATTTTTTTTTTAACAAAGAGGCTAAGTTAACACATAAATCAGCATGATTAATACGAGCTTTTTAATTAAAAAAAGGATGTAATTTTGTAGTCTCAGGTGACATCATGCTAATTTCAGCGCGATTGACGGCTGAGATCTTACGTGGAAAATACACCCCCCCCCCTCATAGCAACTTGTTGGGAATGAAGGAATGTTGAATGTCTCTAAAACAAATCTTAAAAAGTCAAAACAATGCACAAATTGAAAAAAGTACCTTGTATTCATATTTGACTTTGGCAGGGATACCTGTATGTGGTTTCTAAATGTACATAATATGCACATGTATTAAACACTATACAGGGAATTGATGTGATGCTCAGGTATACCCTGTAAGTGGTGTTGCAATTCTTATAATTTTTATTGAGGCAAACCAGTATGGTAGAGCACCTTGGCTTCCCATGTATCCCAGGTATCTTTGTCAGGGTGAGCTTCTGTATCCAACAGTTTCTTCAACTGTCCTGTATTGCAGGTGGGAGGCCAAAAGGTCTGACATCTGTTCCCATCAGTGAAGGAGTGCAGCCACCTCCTGCTTACAACTGCCACCCCCTGGTGGCGACTCCTCAAGAAATTCTGCAACAACATACTTCTTATGCTCCTCAGCCATAGTCAGGGATGTATAAATAAAAATTCATTATTAAAGTGATCACCTGTTGGTTTGAAATATTCATCTGAGACAGACTCTAACATGGACTTCACAGTCTGAACCTTTGGTTTCTTTTGTCTTCTCGTTCCCCAGTGTGATAGCACCAATCTCACCCATATAACCCATTGAATTGTGTGCAATTGCGTATTACAGGACGAGCAACCGAGTCACAGCTTGCACACACTAGGAAGACTCTTCTTGTAATGACACAATCCGTGACAGGATTCTTCTACTGTAGACCATTCGTCCCCAACTGACAGGCTTCCTCTTTGAATGGTTTTAAGAATGTTGCCATCACAGGATTTGATGAATCAAACCAGAGTCCTGTAATAAAAACATTCCTTTTCATCTGGTGCAATTCATTATAAGTGAACAATGAAGGATTTTCCCAGAAGACTTGAACAAGTGCAAACCATCAATATTAAATGTCACTGTCAAGTCATTGACCTGTTCCTCTCTCCGGATCACTCGAGTGCCATTGGAAGGCGAGCCTTCTGGCACTTCCTGAAGCAGGCCTGACTCTGGGTCCAATAACAAAGAGTGCGCACCCTTCAGATTGATCACAGCATTCTGGATCGATCCCAAATCGAAAATCGAACTCGGGCGAGTCGACAAGGATTCATTTGAATCGATTCCGCAGCAATCGAAATTTCGAGAGTTCCGTGTCGACTTTATGAAGAGAGTTCGTGGTTGTGGACTTATCTGACGCCACCGAGCCTACGCCCTCTCATGCGGGTTTGTGAGGCCCGACTTTTCTTTGTCTGCTTTAGCTCTGCCTGACTTACGCGGTTTAGAGATCTTGATCTTCTTAGCTTGCGGACCTTTCAGCAACTCATCCAGAACCTTAGCAAACCGATGAGCTGGAATAGCATTTGGCCAGTCTTTACCAGGTTTCTAACTTTGGAACCATACACACATCACTGACAGAAGTCTCTGCAATTTTTTTATTTGATTAGCGTATTCCTTATCACCTTGTGGTTCTCCATAAGATCAACTAGCTGATCTTAAAGTACATCGTTACAAGGAAATTGTTGTCTTTTACATGTTCCTTCACCACATACGGTACACAACACTTATTGCACGGGCCATCTTCAGTTTCATCCTTTTTCCTAAGTATCCAGAGCAATGTTTACATACAATGTGATAAATAGCAGTGGTTATTGAATAAAATGTTTATTAAAAATGTACTTTGATTAAGGTAAAATGCCAGGAAAAATAAATACCCTGTATAAACATTACATTCTGACAAAAGTAGCTGTGGAGATACAGTACCTGATTCTAGAGAACAATGTGTACATTTCAGGATTAGGGCCTCTATTATTTGCACCATAATGATAAGTGGATATAGACTGACTTAATGGAATGAATAGAAAACGAGTATTACCGAAAGGGACATGGCTTTAAAAAAAAAAAGTAAAATACTGACTTAAACGGCTATTGGGAACAATACATGATTAAACAATAGTATTAACCAGTCTCTGCACACCTACCGGCATGCTTTGGTTCATGTCCAGCTTGAACACATGTTGCTGGAAAAG
>CALNVZ010003434.1:406974-561755 GCA_940671915.1 Paracentrotus lividus | reverse complement strand
ACACAACTCTGTACAATGTTATGAGAGGTATTGGTTAAGACAATATCGATCAAACTTGTACTTGTCTCAGTAATTCTAGTTGGATGCTAAGTGGATATAGACTTACTTAACTCTTTGCCTGCCAAATTCGACTATAGTCACAATTGTACTTATTAGCTATACAACTGTAATAATTCATTTTCTCTGTAATGGCTGGGCTAAAAGATCTGGAAATCACTGATAATGCGAGAGCCAGGCCTGAGGCATAATTTCTCCTAGTTAATACTAAGCAAATATTGTTATACTATTTTAATGATTAAAGAGAAAAGTCTTCTTTTTTATGCTTAAAATTAATGTGGCGGGTAAAGAGTTAATGGAATGAATAGATAACGAGTATTACCGAAAGGGGACATGGTTTAAAAAAAAAAAAAAAGTAGAATACTGACTAAAACGGCTATTGTAACAATTACATGATTAAACAATAGTATTAACCAGTCTCTGCACACCTACCGGCATGCTTTGGTTCATGTCCAGCTTGAACACATGTTGCTGATAAAACATCATGGCATTTTTGGCATGACGCGGATATTCTATTCCATAAACATAGAAGGCTGCAAACATGGCAGCAAAGCCATCTACCATAGTTATTGGTGTGCTGATGGTCACCCCGTCCATTACCAGGGAGCTTCGGCGTACCTCCAGCGGGTTCCCATTGAAATTGAGTGTTGGCGTAGGTCCAGTGGGTGCCTGGTATTGGGAGTTGGAAAAAAAAGAGACCATTTATGATAATTAAAGTATCCAGAGCAATGTGTACATAAGATCAACTAGCTGATCTTAAAGTACATCGTTACAAGGAAATTGTTGTCTTTTATATGTTCCTTCACCACATACGGTACACAACACTTATTGCACGAGCCACCTTCAATTTCATCCTTTTTTCCTAAGTATCCAGAGCAACGTTTACACACAATGTGATAAATAGCAGTGGTTATTGGAATAAAATGTTTATTAAAAATTTACTTTGATTAAGGTAAAATGCCAGGAAAAATAAATACCCTGTATAAACATATTCAATTCTGACAAAAGTAGCTGTGGAGATACAGTACCTGATTCTGGAGAACAATGTGTACAATCCAGGATTAGGGCCTCTTTTATTTGCACCATAATGTTAAGTGGATATAGACTTACTTAATGGAATGAATAGATAACGAGTATTACCGAAAGGGGACATGGTTAAAAAAAAAAAAAGAAGTAGAATACTGACTAAAACGGCTATTGTAAACAATACATGATTAAACAATAGTATTAACCAGTCTCTGCACACCTACCGGCATGCTTTGGTTCATGTCCAGCTTGAACACATGTTGCTGATAAAACATCATGGCATTTTTGGCATGACGCGGATATTCTATTCCATAAACATAGAAGGCTGCAAACATGGCAGCAAAGCCATCTACCATAGTTATTGGTGTGCTGATGGTCACCCCGTCCATTACCAGGGAGCTTCGGCGTACCTCCAGCGGGTTCCCATTGAAATTGAGTGTTGGCGTAGGTCCAGTGGGTGCCTGGTATTGGGAGTTGGAAAAAAAAGAGACCATTTATGATAATTAAAGTATCCAGAGCAATGTGTACATACAATGTGATATAATTTACAGCTGTTGTGATTGGAATAAAATGTTTATTGAAAATGTACTTTGATTGAGGTAAAATGCCAGGAAAAAACATGTTCAGCATCTTCAATAGATCCTCTAATCCTTTACCTGTAATGCCATGTTTAAATACGTATGCGAGTACTAGTGCTCCAGCTTGGTCAGATGTTACCTTTGCACCCTCGTCCAACAAATCTCCATATCTTTCCGGTAAGTTCCTGTGTTGATCAATACAAACAAAAAGAACAACAATTACCATTTTCTTCCTGATTTAATGTATTGACAAAATGTATTTTAGAATGCATCACTTCTGTTGAAAACTTCATACTTCACTTTTTGGAGAAGTCGATTATTGCAACTTTCCTGATATAGGTATAATTGCATCCAGACCATCTGATTCTGGGGCCTTTGATGTACTTGGTTCACTTAGATGAAATTCCTCAATACTACCCCTCCTATTCTTAGGACCTTCAAACTTACCCAATAGATTTAGAGCCATGACCCTCATATCTCGGATGTCTTTACTACCATCCTACAATTTTTGGGATGACTAAACTCTGCCCTGAATTGGTGCTATTTTGGATAGATAATAGATATCACAAGAACCATGCAGCATAGTGGTCCTGTCCTTGGCAAGAAGATAGCAATAGCGTACAACAAGCTGACTGGTATCTCTTGGATTCTTACCGAACTTGTTGATGTCTGAGTCGTCCACGAACGTACCAGTGTTCATACCTCGATGGCATGTCCCAAAGAGTTTTAGCAAGATTACTGTTGTCATAGATGAGTGTTGCTCTTTGCTTTCAGTATGGTAGTCTTTATTCATCCATCAAGCAATGACAACAGTAATCTGTGTATATATTAAAGAAACAGAACAACATTTCAACAAACATATAAACAACATCCCTTAGAATTAACTGCAACCGCTTATTAGTTCTGACCAAAGGTTTTGCATTTTTAACCTTGACCACAAACTGCCCTATCACTGATTTATCCTTAAAAAGTTTAAATGCAGCCGCTGCTTTGGAAGAAATTCTGTTTACAGCTCATCATCCAATCGATTGAGTTCTCTTGAATAGTCTTTCAATCTTCTCTTTGAGTCCTATCATAAAAAGCTTGTTCTAATGATTGGTCTGTTTCCCTAGTACCAAAAAATTTATCTTAGAGTTTTCTTCAACTCACCAAAGTATTTTTCAATGCCCTCATGACACTCAGTTTCAGCCTTTCAGCTGTCCCTCCTATGTGTGCAAGGCTAACAGATGGCTTTTGGCCAACTGAAACCTGAGTCTGTTCACAATACAAATCTACTTCTCTTAACCATTCCTTCAAAGTTGGATCGCCGGGTTGAACCGGTCTACCCCTAAGCTTCTGCAGTTTATTTAGATGTGAAGTGGTAAACCTACAACCTTGCAGGCCCGGCTAAGCCAGTGACGGTTTTCTGTCCGTCAGTCATTGTGAAGGGGGAAAAAAAGTAAATTCCAATGTTTGGAAATCTTGCCCCTTTTTCCTCTCAAGAACATGCATCCCCAAGTAGACTTGCTGCTAACTGCATAAACTTCATTTTGTAGTTTTATCCATTCATTTCCGCAATTGCCTCGAACTGAACAGGAAAATATCATCCCATGATGCTGTGTCATGATTGATTGTTACTTTGGCTTTATTACTGAGCCTTGCATGCTTCTTCCACTCCCTACTCAGAAGCTTCTCAAATGCTGCAGCCAGATTGGTTTGGTTCCCTTCCCCTTCTGATATTTCAGTTCCTAATGAGTCTGTTGTTCTGTGATATTACCTGGTCCCTGAGTCTTGAGCAGGTCCATTTAAAGTTGAATAGGACTTCACTACCATGGGAATCATGTCTACCAAGGTCGCTGCTTGGTTCTGCCATTGTGACTTGCTCTTGTATCTTGGATCTTTGTGTCTTAAATTTCCCTGTCCAGTAGTCTTCCTAAAGGCTGTGAAGTCACTACATCTAACGGGTTGCCTTAACCCTCTGTCATTCGAACAATTATTAGGGACTACAGTGGGGTTTTTAAATAGTGCACTATGGTCTTTTAATTGAAGTAAAATGAATTAAGCATGTAATTCTGATTATAATGATGCAAGATTCATCAAAATTGGCCAAGGGGTTCATTTTTTATGAATTTTTAATATTTTAATGCATCAGTGATTTTCAATACCACTTTTCAATGGTACGAGGTAAACATTTATTTCAAGCGGTAATGTGAAGTTCATGAGCCGCCAGCTTTGGGGGTTTTGTCTGTGCCAAGTGTTAAATGATCACTTTGTGCCAGCTGTTCTTACTGTTTTTGTGTCTTTCCCTATTCATATATGCTACTGTACTTGCTGAAGGGACATTATCAGCATGTTTTTCCTATCATTTGTAAAAACAGTATTTATTTCCCACATTTTCAAAACTGATATTAAAATCTAACAATAGATAAACACATTTTCTAACATTGCTCTTTTACATGTTACTGTCATCCATCATTC
Source organism: Paracentrotus lividus (assembly GCA_940671915.1). NCBI lineage: Eukaryota > Metazoa > Echinodermata > Echinoidea > Camarodonta > Echinidae > Paracentrotus > Paracentrotus lividus. The sequence goes on along the minus strand of CALNVZ010003434.1, from coordinate 557,637 downwards.
TCACTGTTTCACTTTGATGCTCTTTGAATTTTGCATTATGAGTTGTACCACATTCTGTTACACATCTACAGGTTTTGAGCCGCTATTGCCATCGTTTTCTCCTCCTCCTAAACTGAGGATCTCATAGAGCTGTTGTTTCTCAGCCCCTCCACAATACAGCATCACTGCTTTTCTTTGATTCGCTTACTTCATGTCCATCTTTGATATGAAGCATTCGATGAATTCTATCCATGCTGGCCACACTGCTGGGGCATTCCGACTATATGGGTCAAAGGGTGGGGGCTGAGAGAAAAACAATTTTTTCTTTAGTTGTGTAATTCTCTAGAAAAGTACAGCTATGTCAATTCACTATCCGCTGGGCCATGTTGCAGAGGCTTGCAGTTAGTACTTTTCCTTCTTCCTCTCAAACGTGCTGCTGCATCAACAACTCGCTGTTCACTTGCAATTGAGTTGTGTATGAATGATTGCCCATTGAAAATGCACAGGGAAAAATATCGCAATTTTATTTGTTTGCCTTATGAACTAAATCTTGGGTTAAGCAATAGCACTTTTTATTGCATTATTTTTCACACCAACTTTAGTCACTGTATTTACTTTAGCATGCCAAAGAAGTGTGTGCAAAAGAAATGCCCAAGAAACCTAAATCACACATCATGGTTGCATTGCCATTTGGTGAATCTGCATACCAGCAGTGATCATCCAGAATATCACAGGGTTAAAAAAAAATGTATAGTACATTGTATTATTAGCCATGATGCTTACAATCATAGCTTGAGATAACCAATTTTAGTGTCATTTAATATGCAGATATTTATGTACGCTGTATATTGTTGCCTTATTCTAGCCATGTCTAATACAATTATATTGTTCTGTTACAATTGCAAGATCAATTGAAGTGAAGTGTTATGAACATGTTTGAATGTTTGTACATGAACATATTCTGACATAAAATAATGTAATGTTTATTTGTAAAAAATATGAATTATTCTATTATGCAAAATAAAAGTTAATCTTTCTTTTAGGAACATGAATTGTTGTCACGTTCACTTGATTACCGTAACAAAATTCAAGGATGTTGTGCTGTACAAGAAGTGCTTTATTATTATTTTAGTTTTTTATTTAAGAAAATGATTTGGCACTTTAATAATGTTAAAAAATAAGGAATCTTAAGCCTCTAATTTGTGGCATTATATGGTGTACCATTGTGAAGAAGGGTAATGGTTAAGAATCCATAATCCACAAATAAACAATTATGCAACTGGGCTGTTGTGCTGTCTAATATTTTCTTCAAAGATTAAATTTGTTAAATTTATTTTTTTATTCATAAGCAAATATTTATATATTAAAGTTATATTAGTTGAGTTTGAGTGCAAGGTTTGCCCAATACATGACCTATACAGTATAGTCTACTCTTGTTATAATGAGCAAAGAGATTTTGTAACAAGGCAAATCTTCTGATCATGCCGATTCAAATATCAAACGTGTATATCCATATAATGTGTGCCTACTTAAATGAGACAATTTACCCTGGGGTGTTTCACTAAGGTTCGTAAGCTATGAAGTTTTGGAACGACCGGTGATCAGTTCTTGAGCCAAATGATTATCAATGTGATTAGTATTGCACCCAAGAACGTGTTCCAGTCGTTCGTAAAGTAATTCTTAACTTTTAACGACTTTGAGACACACCCCTTATCATCTCATTATAAAGGGATTGGACTATATAATGAAATTGTTATATGCCTGTCAATCTTGGCTTGGATAAGTCATGATATGAAGGAAAATTTAGCTTTCTTTGTTAATTTATCATTTACACTGTATCAATTCATTATTGAAAATATAATGATCTATTATCATGTTTTTTCCATCCTGTTTTAAAGTGGAATGTAATGGTTTAAAGCACGATGAATAAATGCATACAACTTAGAGGAGAAATTGTGTTCAGGTGTTTTATTGCTGCATTATCAAGACAGTTTTCAATAAACACAATAAAATACATTGATTTCAAAGTTTCAAAATATACACAGATAACAAGCACCAAAGGGAACCATCAGGCCCTGTTACATAAAACCCTTTCAGGACACCCATGATCTTGACAATTTCCCCCGGGACAAATACCCCACATAATTAGGGGTATATTTGGGGATAGATATTTGACAGGGGGTAGTTGTCCGAGAACCACATAAAGCTTGTGACCAATTACAAGGTTTATATCCAATACAGTGAAATAATGGAATATTAAAATATTTGATAATTTTTTTGTAATGGTTTTACAAAACAGGGCCCTGATATTCACAATAACAAGACACTGTTTACAAAGCACACTCCCCCGTAGGAAGGTTAAAGTATAAAAACATTCTTGTGTAGATAATTACAAATGTATATTTCACTCCAAATTACATGTAAATTACTTAAAGAAATTTAGAAGATATACATGGTCATTTAGACTTTATATTTCATATATTTGGGATTGGCATATTAACCTGCCAATATTTACAGTTTCTCGAGTAATTATCTAATAATCTAACTTAAAGGGGAATCCAACCCAAGGAGAGAATCAACCTTACAGGAAAGAGGAAAATGAGAGGAGCAATCTAAAAAAAGTTTCATCAAAATCGGTTATAAAATAAGAGAGTTATGGAAGTTTGAAAAGTCTAGTTGTTCCTTCTATGGGGATCCTCAAATTGGCATCATCGGCTCCAAAATGGCCGATCTCATGGACAACTCTCCATTCATTTTGTACACAAATTTTCAGATTTTCCCCATTTTCTTTCAAAATTTGTCTTCTTTACTTCTGAGCTCAAACTATGTCATGGGAAAATATATTTCACACAACATATGTTGAGCTTAGAAGGAGGTAAGATATATTTCGAAAGAAAATGGGGAAAAACTGAAAATTTGTGTACAAAATGAATGGAGAGTTGTCCATGAGATCGGCCATTTTGAAGCCGATGATGCCAATTTGAGGATCCCCATAGAAGGAACAACTAGACTTTTCAAACTTCCATAACTCTCTTATTTTATAACCGATTTTGATGAAACTTTTTTTAGATTGCTCCTCTCATATTCCTCTATCCTGTAAGGTTGACTCTCTCCTTGGGTTGGATTCCCCTTTAAAATAGAGGTATTTTGAGAAATTGGAGAGATATGATCTGTCAATGTGACAAATATTATGATAAACTTACATTGTAAAAAAAAAAATGCGGATGGGGATAATAGCAGATGCTGTCCCTACATCGTCATCCACACATGACTCAAATTTACTTTATTTAGTCAGTTTTGTCATTTGCACTTGAAAAAAGATCTGCTGTGAGAGTTCAAAATGTGCTCTGTCCATTAGATCATTCATGAGACAAATTGACACACAGTTATTATGATATCAACAATAACATTATTGGCAAGCAAATGTAAATCAAAATGTCCACATGGGACACAGAATTGAAATAACTTGATACTTTCACCAGTTCAATTGTCAAATGGTCTACTAAAAGACCATAAATAAATATAACACCATTACAAGAACCCACAGAATTGGGAAGCATATGTTAATTCACTCAAATTTAACAATCCACATATACAGTCCACTTCTGTTATAACGAGCACTGACAATTTTTATGAGGCACTTTTCCCATTCCCAGCTCCATCTGGCTACTGTTCAATATAGCAAGATTGCATTATTGGGAGGTAATTGGCTTGGTCTCAAACCCTTTATTAAAATGGGAGTGGACTGTTTCAAAATATAATAATAGTGCTGCACAAACTCAAAGCAACAGTTTGTTTCATTTAAATTCTTGAAATAAAACAAATCTCCAGAAAATAATCCATTCCTTCATGATCTTAACTTTCCAATTACTTGCTCTGTATAAAGTCTGGATTGAGATATCAACTAGCAGTCTATACAAATAAACTGAAATCTTTTAATCGGTAACATGTCAAGTTACTGTACATTGTTCTCCCCTTTTAAAGGTAGTGTCAGCCTTTTGCAGGCAAAAATATTAAATTTCTAGTTTTTGAGAGGATATAGTAGTATACCAATGACTATATCTTCCCACAACACGATTAAGCTCAATTGTGTATGTTTGTCATTTTATTGCGATAATCAAAATTCATTCCTATTTTTTCGAACCTCGAAAAAAATACCGTACGGTGCGAACCGCTGACTGTTAGCGCAGAGAACAATGCACGCCGATGCGCCGTGTGTATATTGCTGTGTGTTTTCCGTGCTGCACGCCCTGTAATATCAACGATGTTGATGGAGAACTGGTCAAGATTGGTAGTCAGATTTTCCTTTCATATTACTGATCTAGGGAACCTATGACACTAAGATTGAATAAACAGTATAGGTTGATTATATTCTAAAGTTATGCCAAGTTGCATTAGTTTTCGAAATTTGTGAAAAAGGATGACACTACCTTTAATGAACACACAATATTTCATTAGAAAAGCGAGGTGATTTTCCCAATCTCCATATCATACTTCATTGTGAGCAAATTTGCTTGGTTTAAGTACCTCATTATCACAGGGTTGGACTGTATTCCAGTCCATATTAAATGACAGCCAATATAAGTGGGTCTTTTTCATTCAGGTCAAAACCAATCATTAAAAACTAGCTTACGTTCATTCTGAATTCTGACAACACATCTGAAATGTCCAATTACATTATAACACAGTGCTTGGGACAAGCCTAGCTAGCTGAAACAATTTTTTCTTCTAACCTGCCAAAATTGCAAATTTAACAATTTGTCATTATAATGCTGATATAATTTTAAATATTTGGCAAATTTATGATATATATTACTTTTATTCATGGAATATACTTTCCCTAAATCCATAATTACATGAGTTTAAGAAATAAAATAAATGACCTCCAGTAAGGATTATGAAAATAATACGGAAGGCAGAAAACATTTAAGACATTTGTTTGTTCAAAAAATATAAACTGCTCAAACCAACTTGTTTTAAACGAGTCTTTCTTTCTCTTTCAAAATATTAACATGTGGTCCCCATAACACAAAGGTTGTGATCAATGGCAAAATAAATGTGAAAGAACAATTAAATTACTGGTGACTCTTTTGAGAAAAAAAAATTGTGTGAAAAAATTATCTTTATTGCTGAATGCAACTTAGAAGTGAATTGCAAATCTTTGTGTTACGGAACCATGGTCTCATATTTATTAACATAGATGTATTCCACTCCATCTCAAACATGAAGATTATCCTGATGTAGGAGTTTTGCTACCTTTTGTAAGCAATTATGAAAAGGATATAAAACCGACAGTTTTGAAAAAAATAATAACTATTTAACTTGGTAACAAATACAGAACATAAACATAAAATAATAATAAACATATTTTATGTGGCCAGATAACTTAATACCACCAATAAGTTACAAAAGTAATCTACAGATCAAATGGAAAAGCAGGTTTTTCTGCATAGGGATTCATCAAGAACTCTCACTCTAACATGTTATTTAACATGGTTATATTTGAGTACTCTCAAAGTGTTTTATATAATCGGAAAGCTTGGAATCCCTAGGGAGAAAAAAAAAATTCAACCCAGAAACAAATTCTGAACAACTTTACTGGTGGTTTTGACCCAACAGGTCACACACATTTATCTCTGTAACAGACAACTATTCCATGATCTTGCTTGAGACACACCCCCTCATCACCTTCTAAAAGAAGTTTGTTTTTGTTAATTTCAGAAAAGTTTGTGAATACATGTAAAGTCCTTTCCTGTGTAATGTGCACCATCTTTAATTATCTTTCTTCTCCTGTTCCTGAGCCTTAGCTTCTTGTTTGTCAGCCTTCTTCTGAGATTTACTCTTTGTGCTCTCGTACAGACCTTCCAGGTTGAAGTCTCTAATGATGTTCTCCTGTACGGGGAAAACAGAGGCAAGGAAAAGACATCACTGACAAGATGGGGAAAAAATAAATAAACCTAACATTTAAAAGGGTTATGGCAGTAAAGGAAATTCAAACATAAATTACCCAGACTCTCAATAGTTAAAAATCAAAAACAAAATAAATAAATCATTTTAAAACCAATTTAGAAGCAAGGCAAAAAGAAATTTTTACAAATCTAAATGCAATTTATTATTCCTATCACCATTTTTTGGGGTTTTTTTGGGGGTAGTTGTCTATAATATCCATGTAGCAAACTACATGATTACAACGACATGTTTCTTTCATTCTGGTTCCAAATAATTTCATCTTCAGGAAATTAAATATAAGGGCAAATTCTCAGTGACAACTTGCAGTATACTGTTTGGTTCACACTTGTTTTGTATACTATCAATATGTTTTTATTCCCATTTGCATTGGCTTGGCCTTCTTCCATTTACTAAGGCTAAGAAATCTAATAAATCAGTCACCATTTTCCCTAAGCCGTATCGTAAGAGACAAAGTGGCTCTCAAAGCCTGGATATAATGTTATCACAAACCGTCCTGTACGATTGCGAGATGATTATTAATGAATTAAACATCTATTTCAGTCAGTAAAAAAAATTGTTCTCGGGTCACATAATGAAAACAATGACGAACTGTACTATAACCAAATGGAACTGACTAAACGGCTTTTAGCCTACATGGTCATTAAACTAGACCAGATGATACGTCACAGACAAAAAGATAATCAGATATGAATAGACCAACTGGGAGTAAGTCCAAGTGGAAGTAGACAAAAATTTATCAGTCAAATATAGTCTTACCTTTGTGAATTCATATTTGACTGTCTGGCCATTCTTATTCCTGCCTGGTTTCCTCATCACCTCCTTGCCTCCTTGAAACAAGACTATCGTTGGAAGCTGCTTTGAAAGAGATGAGCTGTCTACTTGGAAACTAAAGGGGGAGAAAGAGACGAGAATGAGAAAGAGACGAGAATGAGAAAGAGAGTGAGAGGGGAAAGGTGAACATCATTCTAGCATTTTTTTAAATTTCCAAAAGCAAAAGAAACATTAATTTCAAAATACTGCTTATGGTCTATCACATCATCAATGAAACAGCCCCCAAGTAAAATAGATCTTTATTAACTAAATACCAACCCACATGAATCTTACGATCATCTTCCTCTGGTCTTTTTCAATATCCCAGGGGGAACAAGCTTTTGCTCATGCGGGACCAGCACTGTGGAACACACTTCCAAAGGAGCTGAAGAATTCATTGTCACTGGAAACATTCAAGACAAATCTTAAATTTATTCACTTGTGTATATTCTTGAAGACAGACATGCATCTTTGTATTCCTTTTTAAAAGCGCCTTGACTATTTATCTAAATGGAAAATGACGCTTTGGAAATCCCATATATCATTATTATTATTATTAAAATTTGTAACATACTCTGCAAGTTTTTATAAAGTAATTTTCACACCCCCTCCCCCCTTTAAAAAAGGAAATGTTGATAAAACTTACATTTCAGCTATATCAGGATAACGACCACAATCCAGTTTCCCAAACTTAAGATGATTGTGTGCATACCTGGAAGATTCAATGAAACAAGTCAAAGAGGGGAATGTAAAAATTTGATCTTGAGACATTCAAAATGAATGAAGGATTTGGTCATTACCTGTAGTAATCACACAAAATTACTTATTGTCTTTTTCAACTTAAACTGGCAATAACTATTTTAATTTAGTTTAACAATTTAAAGAAATCAATTAACAGATCCTCTGATATATTTATTATTGTATTATTTTACCATCCCTCATTTTTTGATTAACAATATCGTAAGTCTGTAATGCTTTTTTTTTTTTTTACTTGTGATACTTCCTTAAAAGCCAGGCAAGATTTTATTTAGGTCCATGAATTATTATTATAACAAGAACACAAAAACAGCAATGAGAATGAGTAAAACATGCAACATAGTCATACTTTGTTGAAAGTTGTGCAAATGTTGGTGCAATACCATGGCAACTTGCAGACCATGTGGCCATGAACTCGACTATCCATGTTGTCCTTGGGTTGTTCTTAAGCTCATCCTGTCAAGATAGGAAAACAAAATGACCAATAATTTTTCTCTGTCAGATAAGTAAGTTGTTTATTTGAAATACCATACCAATAAAGATGTCAAACTACATTTTCATTTGTTAATAGTTATCTAAGTTAAAATTGTATTCATTTGTATGTGATAGACTTTAGACACCCAACTCCCTTTTAAATTAAACATAGATAAGTGATCTAATGCTTCAAATAGCATTTCTTGATTTAAACTTATAATCATCCAACTGTGAATGACAATTTTTTTTAAAGAAAACAAATAGATTAAACCATAAAATTAAGTATAATGAAAATATTGTGTTTCCTTTTACCCTTTGTAAAATACTAACATAACTATGAATTATCAGTTTCAATCAAAATACTAGCTCCTATGTAATTAAAAGTCGCTAGACAGCAACCTGAAAACAGTGTGAGAATGGGCCTATTTTCAATATGTAAATACCCTGTTCACACTTACCTGACCAGTGCCAGATCAACCCCAAATTTACATTACTCCTAATGGTGAATATTCTGTCTGTTTCGATTTGGTTTAGCAATGTGAATGGGGCATTGACAAAGGGTTTAACAGGAAGGGAGGAAATTAGGAATTACCTCTAAAGCATCTCCTTTGAAGTAAACAATATCCTGTGGTCCAATGTAGGCAGGCTCTGGGAAAACAACCATACAACCTGAAAAAAGACAAAAAATAACATCAAGGACCAGTAATGGCTTCCTATCAATAATAAGAAGATTAGTCTGACCTGCAATATGCTCAATTCATGGCATTCCCTTAAATATTATCATCCTTCCAGCTCTAAAATACTTTCATTTCAATTGAGCTCTAATGGTATTGCATTTTTTAAAATTAATAATAAGTCACCTTTACATTATAAAAGCAGGAAAGCCACTGCTCTTTTACACCAGGGCATTGTAACATAAAGAGTTACAGTCAATTTCAAATTGATAGTTTAGCCAGTCAGGATCCTTGTTGCATGCACTTCTTTCTAAAAAGTTTCCTTCTAATCCAGAAAGGTTGTTTTTAGTTTGAAACTCTTTATGTAACAGGTCCCTGGGCAGTGAGTAGCTCACAAAACCATTATAAGAAGTTTGATGACATCCCATTGAAATCACTTCCACTTATGCATGGTCAATTAATAATTGACATTGAAATATATGTTAGGAGCCCATGTTACAATTTACTTCAGACGATTTTATGAGAATCAGCCTTTACTTATTACATACCAATGCAGACAGCGGCGAAGATGATTGCAAGCCGAGGATCAGTAATAAAGAAGAGGATGGTGTTGGCAACCTTGAAGAACATGAATGCCTTGACGATGAGCTCGTTCAGGGGTGGTTTCTTACGATTCTTGATGGCGATGGTGCAAGCCAAGAACAGAAGAATGTTGGACTCATTCTGTGAAAGAAAAATGATTCATATCATAAATTAATGGTCAATCTTGTGTCATATTCAGTCCTTCCTGATGAACTAAATAGTTATCATGGTCTTTGTCTTTTGGAGATATCCTCTATGATCTACAGATGTAGTGTAGACCATCTAGGTAACATATTTTGTAATTTTGTAAGTGTCACTCATGTCATGACTTCCTCAACAACTCCTCAACAAAGTAAAGAAAAACAAGTCAAGCAAGAACAAATGAAATTTAAATTAACGGTTACCCACAGAAAAGAGGTCTTTGCGAATAAAAATAATATATAGACTAAACCAATTTTTATTATACATGTGATAGCTATCATGAAATATTAAACCACAATTTTAAACGTTATTATATAGGCACTTTATATCAGGGAGAAATATCTTGTCACAATTTGACACTGCACTCTGCAGTATCAAAAAGGCATACACGGATTGCTATGAATGGGACAAGGATAAAGCTGCTTACCCATGAGAGAGTGCATTCTTCGCTGTCTTCAAGCTCCGGATATAAGGTGCAAAGTGGCCTCACAGTTCTCAGTATTATGAATGAGGCTGATAGAATAAAATTCACAACATGATAAGAACTAAAATAATGTCTATATTGCAATAATTTCCTCATTTTGGCAGGGTACTTTTGCAGTAATTGCAAAAAAGTGACTCAGGACGGAAACTAACTTTGATTCAGACGTTTTTTTTTTTATTTGAGCAATGATAATTTTTCCTATATACGATTTGCCTGTTTGGGTAGCGTATTATTATTTATTTATTTATTTAATTTATTTTATTTATTATTTTTTTTAATAATATGATTATGCATTGTACAAACAAAATACGATTTTCAATACCCCAAAAAATGAAAATAATTTTATTTGAAAGAATGATAATCCTTTCAACTGGAAAACAGGCTATATAGACATCCCTTTTAGTCTTGTGTTCAGACAGGATACTTAAAAATAGACCATTCTAGAAATTACAGGAGGGGTAGGCCTGTGTGGCATAACGTATTTTGTGTGTTGTGTCTATTGCAATCAGCAATCTTCCATGTCTTCCAGTTCGAATCAAGATATTTGAAATTTCAAATTCTCACATACAGGATTATTTTCAATGTTCTCAAAATAGAGATAACAAATATTTTAGTTCTGTACTTATTGTACTTATAGTGGGCAAATGTACACCAAATTGTTTCCTTTCTTTATTTCTCTTCAGTTAAACTTTTTTTTTTATTTTAAACAAACCAATTAAGAAAATCAATGAAAGGAACAGGAATATTTGTTTACACAATTGTAGTACCAAATTCAACAAAAGCCGCCCATCCCCCCCCACACCAAAAAAAAAAAAAAAAGAAGAAGAAGAAGAAGACAACCAAGCAGTTAGAGATCATGTATTGATAATGACAACTTGACCTGAAACTTTGGGGACCAATCCCAGATAGCAAAATATCTGGGCCCCATATGGGTTCAATATGGGTTTTCTGGGACCCATAATGGCCATATGGAAACCATATAAAAACTCAGTATTGTTTTCATATAGGGCCTACGCCAATTCACATCACCAACTTAATCAACTAGGCCTAGATGACAAAGCATAAATTCATTATACCAAACATTTGTTAATTTGAACTTACATAATATAATACAAAACTAAAAGAAAAAAGACAAACTAAAAATTAAAACAAAAACAAACTCGAACAAAAGGATGAAACTGAGGAGAAGAAAGAGGGATTGCCCTTTATATTGTCTAACAAAATATTTTGAGCTTGGAGTGTTTATGAAAATTTTCTACTCTATTATACACGTTTACTGAAGAAAAAAAAATAGGGAGGGGAGGCTGGTACCACACCTCCCCCACTTTCCCCCAACCTCCGCGGTTCGCGAACTTTTTCCCCCTACGACAAACTTTAAAATATGTATTCTTCAACAGCTGATAGAGAAAAATGTACGATATGGTTCACAATTCAATACATGTTACAAAAAGGGCAACCATTAAGCTTTGTATGTGAAAACAGGGCAAAAATAAATGTTTACTAAAACTTTAGGTTTGGAACTATTATGATAAGGCGGAGGTTGATACCAAATTCCAACTTTTGACCGTAAATGGAGTCGGATTTTGTCATGAGAGGGCGCTATGCCGATTTACTTTTTTAGATGAGACGGTTTTGGTATATAAGCCTCCTAGCATTTGTTTGTTTTATTTTGTTTGGGGTCAGATTCGAAAAGATTAATAAATTGAATTCAAAATGATCACGCTAATTAAATGATAAATTTGCAAACCCCTCGAGATCGAGCTCCCCGGTTTTTGTTTTCTTTTAATTCTTTCTCTCTTAATTTACCTTTGATCTCCCTTTAGATCTTTTCCCTCTTTCCTCTCTCTTTGCATTTCCTATTTCTTTTCATTTTCTTTACCCTCCCCCTCATCTAGCCTTATTCTCCCCTTTTTCCTTTCCTTTTTGTTCCTTTCATTTCCCCTCATTTTCTCCTGCCCTTCACTTTTTCTACCCTTTCCGTACCTTTTTGGTGTCTGCCCCTCTCCTAACGTGGGGAGGGGTGGGGGGAAGTCACCGCCCCGGCCAGCCCCCCCCCCCACACACACACACCACCACCACCACCACCACCACCACCACGACAGACTTTGGGATGCGAAAAGCCATGGGCAGATAGGAAAACTGCCATTACTGCATTATGTCACATTATGTCATAACTTCTGTCAATATAAGAAATTGCTTTTGATTGTCATTAATCGATGTTTAAGATCGTCTTTTGTGGTTTACCCGCTCATCTTTTCACAGATAAACAAATTAAAATCAGTGTTCAGTTTGGGATCCTTCCGGGGCGAAAGAGACGCCCCAATAGTTTAAAACCAATCTTTGACTGCATATGTTAAACAGCAAACATTAATTTTTTTTGGCAGCACCTCCTTCCCAAATTACTTTCAAATCCTTGATTCGAACCCATTCAAAAGGTGTCAGTTCCCGCAGCTTTTGTTCCAAACGATGTTTCCCGGGTTATACAGGAACCCGCGGGAAACTGACGCCTTTTGAAATAGAGAAGGCGCCTTGGCGTATGCGATTGTTTTCTCTTCTTCTCCCCCCCCCCACCCCCTCCCCCCTCCCCCCCCCCCTCCCCCCTCCCCCCCCCTCTCTCTCTCTCTCTCCTCTCTCTCTTTATGAAACACAAACTGCCATTAATAATGACCTTTCTCAATCAATGAGAGTGCGAAGCATGAGTCTTCATTTTTGTCTAATAATAATGTCCTGAATGTGACTCTTTAAGCGCTTTTATCAAATCTATAATATAAGAATGTTATGAAGAAAAGCGAGCACAAAGTGTGCCGGATTAAAACAGAGCATTAAATAATGCTAAATTAGTCTCCTCCTTACAGTGAACACGAGAACAAGAAACTTAGAGACATTTTTTTTTAATAACCTCCGATTGATAATTAGTACTCAATCATAGCAAGGTTTATTTTTTCATTTTTCTTTGTTGTGTGCCCATAAGTGAAAGTATGCAACACAAAAAAGAAGAAAAAAAGCGATAACTAACACAACTTTTATATGCGAACACGTTCGAAAAAAAAAAAGCCAAAAAGCAGAGCAATGGGAGCAAGAGTGAGTGGAAATTTATTCAGAAACTTTTGTATTGACTGACCCTAAAACCATAAAACTATTCAAGATGCAAGATTCAATTTATTTCAGTTTATATAAACATAATATAAACATTCAATATGAACAAACATATCCAATAATAATGCATACAAATAACCAAGCTTGTTCGGTATCAAATAAAACGCATATATTTAACAATACAAGCAAGAACTGAAAAAAAAAAAGAAAAAAAAAAAAGGCATTTTTTGTTGAATATATTTTTAATCGGAGGGACTTGCAAAAAAGCAGAACTTGTAAGGCGCAAGCCCCAATAACTTAGTTACTTACATAATTATGCTCAAAAGCAAACCGAAGGACTAATTAGAGTCATTAATGTTCAATATGAAAATGTGATATTCCTGCTATGAAAGGCCCCAAAATTTCAACATACTATATACCCCCGGCCCCCCGCTTATCGCTCGGCCAGCGTGAATAACGTGAACATATTTGAATGTACCTTTTTGCTCGCCCGGTGTAAAGGGGTAAAAAAAATGGGTGTACCAAAATCGGAATTTCAAATTGTGGACCCCTCCCACTTTTATGTAATTCTGGATCCACCACTGGTGGGGAATGGGGGGGGGGGGGTTGGGCGCCAAATTCACGATGGGCCTTCGGGGTGCGAAATCCATATCTCTCCTGCTTCCTTATTTTTTTCTTCTGCTCCTCTGTTGTATTTTTTCCCCCCTCATGGCTAATTTTCTCGGAGGGGTTGGGTGGGTCGCTCTGCCCCAGGATGCGCACATGGATACTTGTTTGGCGAACACATTATTTAAAATTATATCCCATTACTTCACATGGGTCACATCTGACCCCTTCACTATGTTATGACAAGAATTATGTGGGAACACGCCCAGTCATAAGAACGATAGCGCGCGCTTTCTAAATATCGATAATGAAAATCGATATCGTTCTGGCCGGATTGTTTATCCACGTTACAGCTGATTGTGTCTGGTACAATATTTTGTGAAAGTCTATTTTTATGGGATCATGTCGAAGAATATACGACTACTGACCCAACATGGGAGGTAAACATTCTAGGAACCAACGCAGGCAGTCATCTGCTTCACAATCGCAACGTTCGGTATGTATTTTTTAGAAAACAAGTTTGTTCACAGCATCCGAGCATGGCACGGGTACGGTAGCCAGTTGATACACTCGCCCTCGCTGGGCCACCCCGATAGGAAGGCTAGCGTTACCGTACCCGTTCAAATTAGCGCTGCTCGCTGCGAGAGAGAGTGAGACAGTAGCTAGCAGCGCAGTGAATGAGAGAACAGCGGCCTACAGACATCGATATTGACTATTGTTCATTACATACCGGTGTATTGGTAGCCAGCACAGCAGTGCTCATTTTCATTTTTATCAAGATGATTGGAGCTCAATGTCAATTCCTTGCTAGTTTCTGAGCATTTACTACAGTAAGAATAGATAGAGACAGTTAATTTTATTCCCAATTTTTTGTTTTATGGTTGTTTGTTTTGGTTTGTTTTGTTTTGTTTTCTATCCTCAACACAAGTTTTTCAATTCGATCCAGATGTACTGTATTTGCAGTGTTTTCCTGCGTTTAATTTTAGTTTGTGCTGAGTGGCCTGGCAACATATGCAAAAGTTCTTCAATTCGATTGCATTGCATTTTTGGTGGTTGAAATTATCGAAGGAGGTAGATTACTTCATTCCTTCAAAGTCTTGGGGAAGAACAAGTTTGCGAAGACATCATGTCTTGTGTTATAGTCATATTTAAAATGAAACGGACGAAATTAATAAGAATTTTGATTTGCTTCACTAAGTCCCCATGCATAACACACAGTTGTGTGTTTGCAAAAATCTTAAAATCTAAAGCCTAAAAAGAAAACTAATCAAAGAAAAAAAGAGGAAAAATTGGAATTACTTAGATCTACAAACTTCTTGATTTTGATGTGTAAATCTTGGTAGTTTTCATGAATATTTGATAGAACTTTTTCTTCTGAATGCAAATTCTCTCAAAACTACATCAAGGCCTTTGTATATTACCTCAGATTTCAGGAAGATTGATGGGAAAGATTATGTAAGAGACCTCAGACAATTATAATGTTTCCTTACTTTAATCCATTGTCCCATTATAAGAGCTGACCCTGGGTCAGAATTTTATTGTAAGAAGAGCAAGGAGTTGTTTCTAATTCACGAAGTGTGCTATGGAACAAAATGACCTCCGGTCAATGTACATTTTAGTATACAGTTGCTCCCATGATAGTAAACCGACCAGCCCCCGTCGCAAAGCGACGGGAACTGATGAGTCAGTAGACATTTTTGGTGAAGGTTTGAAAATATCTATACATGACCACAAATTTCGTGGTCAAAAATACCTTATTTGAATTCATACTCTTTTTCAGATTTTTTACTCACATTGATTGAAATCTTTGAAGTTTTTCCTCAAATTGGTGACATCTGCAAATGTTTCACATGAAGTAATCAACTAAATAATGAAGAAAAATACAGGAAAATTGAGTCCATCCACGTATATTTTTCCGTGCGTGCGCTGTTCGGTTAGGTCTCCGCCACAGAGTTAAATATGTCTTCGCACAGTAAATTGACGTCATAGAAAAATGGCAGCGATGGCACCAACACTATGAGAAGAGATACAAATGTAAGGCCAACGGAAAATTCATTTTGGTAAGTCAAAAAGCTCTTATATAATTCAGCTTCATAACGGCCGTATCGTGAAATATCATACATAAGTATGCGATTTAATTACATTTTTAACATTAGATTCATCATATTGACCAGTATACCGGATCGCTGGTTGTTTCATTGTAAATGGGGGTGGTGGAAGTACAGCCCTGTCGCCTTCGGCAACGGGGCTGTGTATAGTTACCATGATAGCAGCAAATGGTGTAGGTTCGAATCTTTCCTGGTTCAATAATATGTTAATAAATCGCTTTGTTTTTCCTTAAGTTCATGTAAAGGTTTGGACTTTATAATCTCACAAGAATCATAATATTACTTTGAGCAGTGACAGCCAAAATCATTATGATCTAGAAAATCAGCACAATTCCTGTCATTGAGTACAAAGTTGCTGAATTCTATCAAAATATATTATTATAATATATTTTGATGGAATTCAGCAACTTTGTACTCAATGTATGTACATCCTTGACAAAATTAGGCTTGCAAAACATTCAAGCCCACACTATAAGCCCTATATTTCCTGCTTGCATGGACAACACTATTCACCACATCCATATACTCCAAATGATTAGCAAGTTAAGACTCTCTTTTGGAGAGTGGCTTTTGTATACATCATGCCACCCCCCTTTTTTTAAATAAATTTTTATTATTAAATTTTTTTTTTTTCTTCTTTTTTGAGAAAACATACAATGTATCTAGACGAATTGATTTAAAACACAATATTTTTACATCTCCTAAATCTTGAACATTGAATGATAGATGTACATGAGCACCATAAATCGAATATCAGTTTGATTAAAGTAGAAATTGCATAGAATAGAAGTACTTCTATGTATTGTGTGTCCATATCATGAACTGACTTTGTAGTGAGTGCCATGCAACACTACACTTTAATGGAAAAGAGGACTTCCCATTAGCAAACAGTGGGTTCATTTGAAGGGCTCTAATTGCACCTGACATCTTTGAAGCAAGTGACAGAAGAGTGGTGGATTTATTCAATTTTTCTCTGCCTCTTGCAAATATTTGTGTTTGATGCCAATACGTGTTGCAAAGGTTCATGAATAGGCAATTCAGCTCTAGGGCATTATAACTAAAGATCTTATCCATCCGTTAGCAGTGATGAAAGAGTGATAGAGCATATTTACACATGTATGAGTAGAAATTCATCTACATCTTGTGAAAGAAGGCTCCCATTTAATAGCAGTGTGTGTAAGCAAAATGTTTACTTTGATCTGAATATAATACAAGTGAGAAAAAAAGAAGAAAATTTGTATTGAATGCTGTATCTTGCTGAGAGAATTTAAAAGGTAATAGCTTGAGCCTATAGTAGCCTTAGCAATATGTACATGTAGATGGTCAAGTTTTGTTTTCTTCAGAATAATAGTGTGGGCCATTAAAAATAAATTTCTGACCCTAAAATGTAGAATATGCACTTGTAAGGCATTTTTAGGGGTGTTTTTTTTCTGTAAAGTAATGGTATTATAAATTTGGTTGTGTACAATCAGAAGTATTATAGTCAGGACAGTAAACTTGTTTTTATTGTTGTATTATAACTGGAATAATAGAGACTAATCAGCATAACTATTTTCTCATTTGTGATCAGTTATCTAAACCCATTCAAATTTCCTTTTGACCTTTATACTTTGTGTAATGCCACAGTTCACTAGGTGCGTTTCCTTTTCAGCATTCAGACCTTTAATTGATTGATGATTGTTTGTTTATTTAGAAGTTTATGACATCCTGAGTAAATGTACAATGTAGATCCTACTGCTCTTATTTGATAGAATTCATATTTTTGAGCTTGAATTAATAAAGGTTAGGTTGATTTAAAAAGTAATAATTTAAACTAAGTCAATATTTGATGCAACCATTCATGGTTCACAGTGTTCTGTCTTTTCTATGTGTTATTTGTACAACATTCATACATTTTATAACAAAACAGGTTGATTTGTATTTAATGTTTTTTCAATAATCCAGTACATAAATCTGTCGGATTTCCAGTTCTGGCTCATTAGCATGTATACATTTGTGACCTATTTCTGTATTCCTTATGCATTTGTACATGTAAGTTATAACACAAATAAATATTTATGTAAAGTAAATTGTAAATACATGTGCTTGATCAAAATGTTCACAATAAAAGGAAAAAGAAACATCGGGTTTGATTGTTTCACCAATTTTATTTCATATGTACTTTACACATGAATTTGTATGTCATTAAAAAGAGGCCTACAGTGTAAATTGTGCTATAATTAGATCTAGACTCAGAATTCCTAGGATTGTTATGTTTAACAAATTTGACAGATTTCCACTGTGTGTAGGAAAAAGGAATAAGTGTCAAATTCCATATTGGATAACCAGTCGGCATAAATTATTTATTGATACAGTGTATGTCGGGCAGCACCAGGAATATGTATTTCTACTCAATTTAATTGCCTTATTCTAAAAGAAAATGTTTGTTATACTACTACTACTACTACTACTGCTACTGCTAGTGCTACTGCTACTACTTGCTGCCACTACTAGTACTACTACTTCTACTGCTAACACTAGTACTAGTACTACTACTACTACGACTACGACTCTGCCTTCTATTACTACTAATATTACAACTACAATACTATCCGTTTCCATTTATATTTTTTACTACAATCCCAACTTCCCTATTCATACTGTATTTCCCTTTAAATCAACATTTGCAATCTTTCTCTCTCTTGTGGTTACACTCTTATCCTCTGTTTGTTTGGTAATTCCCTTCGTTCTTTTTCTTTTTGCTACAAATTCTAATATTGACTTTTTGATTACCACTCCATTTGGCTGTGCCCTCTCCACCCATTCTTATTGATGAATCTGTATTCTTTCCAAACGACCGAACCATTTAAACAGCTGAATGATTCGCTGCACATGTAGAATCAATTTCCCTTCCTGCCTCATTGATTTAAATTGAAAAGTCGGAATTGTCGCATCGAGTCGGGCGGACTATTGCCATGTCAATTGTAAAGAGAATCTTCCCAGTTGGAAAGAATGGACTGAAAATACATGTGTATTTCTTGCATTCTGTATGAATTATTCTCAATTTGTGGGGATAGTGTGCAAGTTTGTTGCATCTACTAAAAACAAAAGTTTATTAGAAATTCAAGTCACAGAGACATGTAAATTTAATACTGACATATTTGTCAGCATTTCATCTCATAACTCCTGCCTCCAAACAATTCTATTAAACTTTGACTATTATTGTCGCTATTACAGATAAGGCTCTGGCAAGCTTAAACCAAAACTAATTCTGTGTGAAGACACATTCATTGATTAATAATAAACATGTGTTTATCAGTAATTGTTTTGGGTATATTAATAGAGGTACATTTGTATTTGAAGGAAATATAATATTTAAATACAAGCATGTACATGTAGTTTCTCATTTGCATGTTTATTTATAACTGCTTCTTATCCATGAGGCCGAGAACAGTCCTAATCTAAATTTCTTAATTTTCTTAATTAATATTTTATTATCTTATGTTTGTTTCTAATCAGCATATATATTCAGGGTTATTTAGAATAAAGGGACTCATAAATCATATCTTTTCATAATCTTCATAGATGTAAAGACAAATTTACCATTTAATCCATATTATTCTAGTCACTTGGGACATGTTTTTTGCTCAAAGATTTAAAAAATTTGACCTTCTTGTTTTTTCTTTCGTCTTCCAGATTCCTAGCAGGAGTTCCAGTGACCACAGTTTCCAGAGGATATGGTCTCGCACTTCCAGGAGGAGAAGGAGTGTAGTCTCGCTCACAGACCCTTACTTGGCGTCACGGACTACCTGGCCTGTTCCCCAGAGTGAAGCTATGTTCTTGCCCGAATATGAGGTGAATCCCCGCAGCGCCGAACAGGAGTATAAGGTAGGAGAAAAATATGATAACAATGATATGAAATGTATAATCTTTCTGATTTTTATAACATTTGCAGTTCACAAAAAGATTGTTAAACAGGTCATTTGGTGATTCATAAGAAAGAGACGAGGGATTGATAGGATGGGAAACCGATAAATAGTTAAGAAACAATGTACAGGTTTTGTTTCCTCTGAGATGTCTGGTTAGGGTTGGGATAGGGTTTTATGTGAGGTTTAGGTTTACGTATCCAGTGTAGTGTTTAATCCTAGGCTGAAGTTAGCCATTTGATTGATGTGATACGGTTTTATGTTGGGTTTAGGATAACGGTTACATTTCCAGTGTAGTGTTTAATCTCGGGCTGAAGTTAGCAATTTTATTAGTGTTGAGGATTGACTGCAGAGTTAAATGTCATTGACCTGATAATGTATATCCAAAGACCACATCCAATCTAAAGAGCATAAGTATACATTCATGTATCCGCACAAGAGGCACACCCAAATACCCAGACGGGTGGGACCTAATCTAATTTCACATACCAAACAAAATGTTTATCAATGTACTTTATATGAGCCTTCATTCACAAGTAGCGTGTACTGGGAGGTGTTTATTTCTTTCATTCATTAATTGAAGAAATCCTGTCGATATCAAACTGTCAAAAGTAATCAGTTAGAGTGTGAACATGCAATGTACTTGTTCCTGTTCAAATATACTGGGAGTAAACAAGATTGTTCTGCTTCGAACTTGTAAAAAAAAAAAACCAACCCAAATTGAAATGAATAAATGGAGACAGTCACCACACCTTACCTTTGGAATTACACCTGACCTTATAGCTTCCACATTACACTTTACCTTTCTGATTATAATACACCTTACACCTCATGTTTGGGAATGCCTTATCTTTGGAAATAAATAAAACCTTACATGTTACATCTTACATTTAGGAATGTCTTGTCATTGTAGAAGTACAACTAAAGATTATCCACTAATAAAGGATTAGATGTATAATGAATTTTAAGTATGATACTTGACAATCTATAAGAGTTACTATCATACAGAAATACTCTATATGCTTTAATGTGAAATATAGAGCAAATTCAGTCTGACTAATTACGCGAAACCTTCAAAAGCCAGCGAAGAAAGTGAGCTTTTTCTTAAAAGTCTTCTAAACTAGCACAGATGAGGAAATCCAAGTGCTTATTAAATTAAGCAAGTTCCACTGACGCTAACAAGTTCACGAACCGAACCAAGGCAGCACCTAGACGTTGGATATAATTGCATTGAACCTTCGTGCGGTGAGCCTCATTTCCGTTCGTACCCTTGAACAATTTTGTGTTTTTTTGCCTTCAAGGCATTACTCTGCGAATACAATCCCCTCCTCCTCAATGCTTCTTTATCGAGTCATATCAGAATATAATGCAACTTTAAAAACCAATCAATCATAAGTGCTTCAATTGAGGCTGAGTTTCCATGCAAGTCTGTATTGCCTGAGTAATGGGTGAAAGAAAGACTGCAAATTATTTCATCAACCAAATTATCTCAGCTACCAATTTATCATTCATATCTATTCTATTGTATGCATGGGATTTTGTTGGGAATGATTTATATTCTCGTGTTGATAATAGGACAGTTCTAATGCATTTTTAATTTAAGCAATATTTTATTCTCTCCTCATACAATGTATTAAAATAAATCATTCATATTTCCCTGTTCTCTACTCAGTACCACATACATGTAAATCTCTCTGGAGTTAATTTAGGATTTTTTTTGTGTCAAAGAGGATTAGTTTTTATCCTGATATCAGAATCATTTGTAGGTGTATAAGTGTACTTCTCCAGTATTTCTTATCTCATTTATGGATACACTGGCCTTTTCTTCTGCAAATTAAACAAAAAGCTCTTTTGAAAATGAATTAAAGTATATAATGTACCTGTAATAAACATGGATAAGTGGAAAAGTGGATACTCTATTTTACAAGCCCTACAGCATGTACAATATTTACTTTTTAAACACTTGGACTTGTCTTTGTATTTTGATCCAAAGTCCAAACTGAAAAATATTCCATTTTTGGTACAAAAGCCAATAAAACACTTCAATAACACCAATTTGTACCTGTGCCTTATATATTGAACCTGAAAATCAAATGTAAACATTGAATAGTATGCGTAAACCTGTTATATTGACTCTGCAATATTTGGAGCGATTTATTGGCGTAATAGTCTTGACAAAGGGAACTTGGTAAAGTCAACAGAGGACTTCTGGATTTAGGGGCTGTGCATTATAGAGGACAAAACCAATTATTATTAGATTATTATCAGGGAGAAAGATATTCAGAGTTGCAGATATATAAATATGTAATATTTATTATAGAAATAAATGCCTATCAAGTGGTTTCTATTGTTTACATACATGTTCAGCTACATTTGTCTACTGTTTGGTTTCTTCCTCAGCTCAATTTTTCTGTAATATTCTTGTAGGCCTTTATGGCTTTTATCTTTCTTGATTTTAAGTCTCTCTCTATTTGTCTCTCTCCCCTCCCCCTTCTCTCCTTCCTCATTAATTTTTGTCTGTGTCTACCTCTTTATCTTTCCTTTTTAGTTTGCTTTTCATTTTCTTGTCTCGAAACAGGAGTGCTATTTCAAATTCTAATGATTAAGTTCTCTGCTAAAAACTTGTAAAATTATAACTATTTGTGAATTGTACTATACATGTAGATGAATGTTATTACAAAAAACATTTTATCCCATTTGTGTACCTGTGTAGAGTGTACTTAGCACCATAATTTCTTCAGATTACACCTTGAATCCTACCATAATTACACAGTAGGCCTACATTTATGTCTAAACATTATGCAGAGCTTTACGCTAAGTTTTTTAAAAAATTTTTACAAGGGGTTCAGCTTGTACTCTTTAGGGATTCTGTTGAATTTTCCAAATGTTTGGTGTTTAAAGTTTGATTATTATTTAGCCATGCAAATTACATAATGTTATTGAAGAACAATTAAAGTTTGATATTATTCCCCTTTAAATAGAGCATAAAAACATTGGCCCATATTCTGATAGCAGTAAAAGTTAGCCCTGGGCTAAAGTTAACCTTAGGTTAACTAAACCACCCTTAACCCACACCTCTGGTTTAAATCCTTTTGGTATTCTGATAGCCTAGTTTAACCAAACCCAAGTTTTACATTTAATCCTGGGTTAAACATATTACGCATGCTCAATAAAGCTCATTTCTTCAGAATTCCCAGGTCAGGATCTTGCGTAGAGTGCAACGCAGCTAATGCAACAATGCAATACGCGCCTTGCCAATCGTGCGCAACGCACTGGTCGAGGATTGAACGAGGTTTGATTGATTGATCTTTTATTTTATTTTTGTCATGTAGGCCTAATGCATGCATTTCATATTGAGGATTGGACGTAATTTTAACATGAGAGAGTAATCAATCTGGATTATTTTTCGTTTGTATATTGTTTTTATAATCCTCCCTAGCCCCCTTATCACAAAAGTTAGCTTTAAATGCGTTGATTTGAGGTGCAAATGGCTGTAGTAACGATGATGTCCAGAAATTAAACCAGACTTAAACTACCCCCTGGGCTAGTTTAAATTTTGGAGGATTTATTACCATACTTAACCCTGGGTCAAGCTAAACTTTGCTATCAGAATATGAAAATTTAACCGAGGGTTAAATTGAGGAGTTCGACTAGAGTTAAACTACCCTTAACCCTGGGTTAAGCTAAACCAGGCTAGTTATCTATCAGAATATGAGCCATTGTACTAATTGAGAGAGTGGTGACCTAGGATCCAGTGAGCAGATATCAAGTTTGAGTATCTGTAACCTAAATCCTGTATTTTGTAACCCAAGAGCTATTGGGGTGTTTACTCACAGCTATACAGCCTTTTAGCTTTCAGCAGAAGATTTCATTATTAGATAACTTTCTCTTTCAGTGTACAAAACTGAATGACAAGAGAAATGACCCAGGAAGAAACAGAGATCATATCGTCGGCTTGGAGCCAGAAGGGCACTATTGCAGATCAAGGATGTTCCGTTTGGAGCCATAAGGGCGCTATTACCATTGACTTTGTACAGTAATAGCGCCCTTCTGGCTCCCAACGGAACATCTATAAGATGCAATGACGCCCTTATGGCTCCCAACAGACGATATTATAGTTTTCATTTCACCTTGGTTTAAATGAAGGTACATATTGTTTGGTGAGATCCATAAGGGTGTCTTTTCACAGTCCTTAACATCCTTTTGAATTTCACTGATAAGTATGAATAGGTCCCTGTAAAATAAGAGAAATTTCCTGGGATTCTGTAGACGAAAGCTAATGGGTTCTGTTTCCATTACAAATGTACCAGATTCTGCCATGTACAATATCCAAATATAGAGTACATTTTGTCTGCCAAATGCCTCTTACGTCCTTTTTGGCTTTTGAAATCTTTTTATAAAGTATACATGTTTGCAAGTGTGTTCTTTTAAAATGGGAGAAATGATGTCAGATTGAGTGGAAAGAAGAGATTTGTTTTTTTGTTCACTCTAAATAACTTTTTTTTTCTGCCTGAAAGCTTGAGGTAATTTTTCTCACTTGCTCTTACGTTCTTTTGGCTTTCAACAACTTTTATTTAAGTGTTTCCCTTTAAGATGAGAAGATTGACCTGGGAATCAACAATCAAAGATCAAATTATGGTTTTTATTTCACCTAGATTTCACCTATGTTATCAAGGGAGTAACAAGGAAGGAAGTCAATATATTGGGGTAGGAGGCATTTAGGGGAGAGACTTTTTTTTAGGACAAGAACTTAAGAAACAAAATTGCAAGATTGGGTATTGCCTGTCTGGGTCCTAAGGGGAGGTACATTAAAATACATTTGTAGCATAATGAGGCTATACTAAGCGGCATTCAAAATTTAGTTCTGATATTTACAACATGAACTTTATATACAACATCAGTAAATTAGCATCATGACTTTATAATCAGGAAAACAGTAAAGTGGAGCACTTTTCAGTAGATACTTTTCTTGTTTAGAAACATATGGTGGTTTGAATGTTAAAAGAGAAGCATAAATAAATTCTTTGTTATTCAAATATATTTGTAGGCATATCTACAATACAATGAGAAGTGTGATGGAGAATATTGTATTGTGGGTAAAGAAACTGGACAGTTTGAATAGTCATGGTCTTGAGTTGATGCTATACCAAGATGCAGTGACATAATGCAGTCCCTTTAAATTATCCCTCAAAATTGCTGAAAGTTGTTTGAGTATGTAGTACAGGGGAATTATCCCCAGAGTTTAAATATAGCACCCTACGGATTACATCACTCACTCCGTAATAATTGAAATTGAAAAAAAGTAAGAGAAAAGGGTATAATCTCTTTAATCTATGCCAAGTCACATGATTTGAAAATGTTTACCCATTTGAAATTAAGAGGAAACGTTACTCATTCATAGAGTTAATGTGCAGTGCAGGGCAGTAAAAAATTACTTTCAATAAAGGGAAATTAGTAAGAGCAAAGGAAGGCAAGTAAAAAAATTGTTATTTAGTGTGATTTTTGTAAGAGGGCATTTCATTTATTTAACTAATTATGTAGGCCTAAATAGTACATGTACAGTACATCTTCAGTAATAGAGAATAAGAGGAAAACAGATTTGTTTTTTGTTTTTTTCTGAGAATTCAAAAACATTCCATAAATTGATTTAATTTTGAAATTATGAAGCTAGTGTTTCCTTTAATCAGTGTTAATACAGAACATATTTGCGTTAAAACAATTTATATTGAAGTAACATTTAAAAATTATGGAAAAATGTTCTCAACAAATAAAATAAAGCTTGGAAAACAAATTAATATCATATTTCCATAGAAAAATGGAGACTCAAGTGGAAAATTGTTCCGGTGGAATGCAGTTAGGACACTCCTTGAAATATTGCATTTTACGAATAAAGTGAGAAAGATAAATATACTTACTCCAAATGTAAACAATGTATATTTCAGAAAATACAATTTACAATTCCTGGCATTCTTTGCCATTCAAAATGATACATTCTTGGCACAAATGACGTAAACTGCGGCATTGAATACCCACGCTTATTGGCTTTGACAAGTTTATTCATGATTTCATGTTGTTTGCGATGATATGAGCTGACAGGGAGAATGATTATAGATGAATTACACATGACTGAGACACAATGGTATGTCTGGATAGAATCAGCATGTCCAGATGATATATTTGGCATTCTTCAACGTAGTGGGATTTAAGAGTAGGAATTGTACATTTTGTTGAAGAAATGTGTGGCAAAGTGAGATTAGTGTGGATAATATTGGGAGCTTTCTTTATTTTAATAGATGCAATAATTATAGATAATATGATTTTGTATAGCGCTTAATCCAATATTTACCTGAGGTGTTTCCAAACGCTTTGTGTTAACTAATAACTACCTTACTTAGCTAGGCTACCCTGATAACTATATTATTGCCATTTTGGTTCCAAGGGTATTTTGGGTTTTACATACAGGCCTAAATAGGTGAAATCTTCTGGGAGAGGGTGGGGTTGAGGGCCACTTCATAATTCATCTCTTTTAATTCAACATCTCTTTACATGTGACTTCATGATTGTACTCCCCTCCCCTCTTGACTGACTCTCTCTCTCTCTCTCTCTCTCTATCTCAAAATGGGTCTCAAACAGTCTTTATCTTGTATTTGTACATCTTTCATCATTGTGCTTTGAAAAATTGGCATTGTGATATTGTAACATCATCTTGATGTAATGAAAACCTGTCACACAACATCAATTATTCTGAAGTGATGGTTAATATAACAATACCTCTCCCGCCACAGGGTAAAAAGTGAAACCATTTGATACAAACCTCATAAAGTGAGTCACACCACCTCTATATACCACTACTCTTACACAGGAGAAGTCGTTGTAAGTTCATTCGCTGAGATTGTTTAAAGGGAAAGTACTGCAATCTGATCACTGTTAATTCACCAATAAAAATGTGTTATACCTTTTTTATTATGAAATTATAAAACAGATTAAAGAGAATATACCTACATGTAGTAGTAAAAAGGTCCTCTAAGGATTGCTCTTCATTTGCCCTTATAGTCATATTGTAAAGCAATCCTGTTTCAACCCTGCAATTATGAGTGCAATGTACACATTTAGTTAAAGTGAGAAAGGCCTTTATTCACAAACATGTCCTACATGTAAATTAAGTCATAGCTTAAATCTGTGGTGTAATTATGGGTAGCAAAATGTGACACAATCTCGAAATTCACTTTAACAGAATTTTTGGTATTGAAACTATTAAAGACTGCCTTGGAATGATAAGTATGAAAGTTTTCATAACCATTTGAGGATGATTCCAGAATCCAGTAAACATGTAAGGAACATAACAACACTGAAAGATTGTGTCACATTTTGCTGCCCATACAATGTAGTTAAAGCACAAATTTTATTTCTTGACAAAAGTTATACTGCACTTTTAGTATAGGCCACCAATAACAAAATATTGGACCAAGTATACATTTATGTATATTGTGATAGTGATTTTACAGTCATAACATCCTGAAAGAAGCTTTATTTAGGGATTACACGCTCATCGTTATCGCAAACTACAGGAAATAATGTAGGAAATTCCAAACAAATCGCTGTCTCCTCTAAAAATAGGCTACATGTAAATCCTCTGTCACTCACAATTTTGTCTTTTTGATTGAAAATCGAAGGTTACTTAATAAATTTTCCTTGTCAAATAATCGACCTGCTTTTGACTTTCCCTGAAAATCTTATTTGATGCAGTAATAGTGTGAATTCCAAGATTTTAAGCTTTCGTTTTTATGTTCTTAAATCATTCATATGGCTTTTTTTTTCGTACTGAGAGTGAGACAGGCAATCTATTTTAAAACAGAGATCGTAACGATCCAAAAGTTATACCTTTATTTTGATTTTAACTTTTAATATACGATAGAGCGCTGATATGAAATCTCTGATTTCTCCCTTGTTTTAGCCAGAAATCATTGATCAATAATTGATTTTCAATGAGAATTTTTTTTTGCACTTGAGTAAACTCTTTGAAACATATTTCTAGTTCCGTTTTCTTCTATACAAAGTTCCAAAATAAGTTTCTATAAAGACTGTTTGATTCTCAACATATTATCCTTATTCCTTTGATATCAAATTCATAGACAAATAGGACCAGTAATATATATTTGCACTACATGTCTAGCCAGACTATAGGCAAAAGTATGTACATTAAAACACTGTACATGGCATTGAACGTGTAATGCATTTAAAATTCTTATCACACCAGTGAAACCGCAATGTGAGGATATCTAATTTGCTGATGTGATAATTAACTTAATTTACCCCTGGTGAGCAGTGACATGTGTAGTGCCTGGATATCGGCATGTAGCTAGCCTATGGAGCTCAATAGTGCGCTAGTCCATTTAGCTCGATAATTCCTTTTTGATACCCCTAATTTGTAACATGGATACTTTTAGGCGCACCCCCCCCCCCTCAAAAGAAAATAAATTTCCCCCAAAATTTTGCGAGTCCATCTTCGCGACAATTTCCGTTTCAATATAAGGATACTTAAAGTAATGAAATAATCCCAAAAATCACAAAATTATCCTGCAAATTCCTCAAAATCATGAAATTATTGGCTATGTGCGCAGCCTTACAAGAGTCCACTGTCATGGAAGATTATATGAAACATTAATTGTTTTGTGTGAACAGGCTTGGGGTGGGTAAGACAGGTTTTACATTATGACAGATATTTTGTACATGTATGCTATAATGTATACAAGATCCATGCTCATAGATGCATCATATGAAATGTAAATCCTTCCCCGTGTGAACAGGTTTTGGGGTGGGTAAGACGTGTTTTACTATGAGGCTTCCTGACTCATCTAATGCCATCCAATTTCCCTTCGGCCATGTCTCCCGTCCATCTGACATGATTTAGCCATCGTTTCCCGGTATCACCGAACGCCGCCGCTGCGTCATGTCTTCCACAAATTGCCTCGCTCTGCATTACCGTAAATGCTAGCAGATTCAATAGTGCCCCACTTTGAACCGCTTGTAAGAATAAAGAGGGTTGAGTAACACTTTCCCCGTCACAATTTGATGAAATTGGTGTGCGAATGTTGGGATTTATAAGGTAGAATCTAGGCTCATTGGTCCTTATTGTAGGTAGCATAAATGGGAAAAGTGCAGAAAGTGAACTACTACACTAATATTTTGTCGGTTGAGAACCAGAAGGGCGCTGTTGCAGATCAAAGATGTTCCGTGGAGAACCAGAAGGGCACTATTACCATTGACTTTGTACAGCAATAGCGCCCTTCTGGTTCTCAACGAAACATCTTTAAGATACAATAACGCCCTTCTGGCTCTCAACAGACGATTTGATAGATTACTTCATTTTATTGGGAGCTTGATTTAACCTAGAAGTTAACCTCTGAATTTTCCCAAAAAATGTTTGAGTACTTTTTTTACACATAAACAGCAAACATTTGGAACAAGAAACAAGTTTAACATTTACATACATTTACAGAATTTGTTAGAAAGCATTTATGTTTATTGCTACCAGTACATACTGCCTTTAATTTTGAGATCAATTGTGTGTAAGACTTGCCAAGGCTTGTGATGATATTGCAGTTTTCTCAAGTTCATGCCCTTAAGTTGTTTTGAATGGATTAGATTTCTTTTCATCTTTTGGTTGCAAACTGTATCAAGTAATGTCTGCATTAAATTTGAACAAGGAAGGAAACTGACCAGAAATACATAAAATAAAACAAATGAGCAAAGAAACCACATTTTCTTCTCTTATTTTTTTCAAGTAAGGTCTGACAAGAGCATGCAATTTATGACTGGGTCCAGCTGTATTGATATGAAATCCATTTTTTTTTTTTTTTGAGCCAGAAAGGCATAAATTCCACATATTTCAATACAGCGTTATGTTCCCCACAATATGAAACGTGTCTTTCAAAAAAGAAAAAAGAAAAAGAAAAAAGAAAAAAAGAAAAAAAGAAAAAGAAAAAAAGAGTAAAGAAAGAAAGAAAGGAGTTACATTTGCACTTAATTTCAGATAAAATTAGGCATTTTATTACCAGATTTCATATACATGTAGGTGTCTCTATAAAAAGGTGATGTTAAAAGTGCATTTTGTTATGATGCCTCTCAAAATTTAGGTTTCGTACCTACATGTATACGTTGACCAATTGTCTGATATATCAAGAAATAAATTTCCTTCACAAGTTGATTCTGTCCCTTTTGGATTTGAAGAAAAGAAATGTTAATCTCATATTATAGCGGCTTTCATCTTACGTGAACATGCATGTGAGTCAGTGCTGCTGCTAGGCAACCCATGACACCCGAAGGAATGTAAACAATTGAGGAACATTAATGCAGTATGACGAGAGTGCAAACCAGACCATGCGGGAAGCAAAGATCGGTAATTATCTTTTTCGTCGTCATGTATTGGAGAAGTCTCTGGAGGCTGTGTACATGGGCGGCGAAAGGAAATTAAACCTTTGTGGTTTAAAGGAAAAAAAAAAACGTTTAATAACAGGGCATGACATGCATAATAAAATTTGTGGAGATGTGATCATTCATATTTTGAAAGCAAACCACCAGTATTTCCTTTTCATTCTCCTTCTGTATATCACTCAGGCTAGTTTAAACGTTGCTATCTACTATATTTGTATTTGATACAAGTTTCAATATATAAAATATCTGAGGGCCGTACATCTGCATTTGTAAATTATAATGAAAATATGATTTGAAAATATTAAGGTAAAACCAATAAGATGAATTGAAATCCTATCAAATCACACTTTTTAACACTGTATACCATTTCTTTATATTAGAATGTTCTCTTCCTTTAAAAAAATTGTACCTCATTCATTTTTAAAAAATATGATGAATAATTTGCATTTTGTACTGACCTACATGTAGGGCCTTTATTTTTTCGTTTGGCAAACTTTGCGGAAAACATTGTGACAACTTTGAGAGCAACATTTGTCCAATTCCATCCATAAAAACTGCAACACGCTCACGTGATAAATATCTTTATTTCCAGGTACCTCATTGCCTGCTGGAATCTGTGAAGAAGTATGTTTAGTCTTGTCATGGTTGTATACAGCATCTTTTATTTATGCTGGCTTATGTTTACCATTTTAATGTGGAACGGAAGGAAAGCTAAATGTGAGCTTGGTAATGTTGATAAACGAAGGCGGTGCTGCACTAGCTTGAGCTAATTGAATAGCGCGCTATTTGTGATCCAATGAATTGGCGTGATCAGAAAAGATCAAGCTAGTTTCTCATAAATAGCGTGCTAAATTTGATGAAATCCCAGCCTATGTCATCTTGGGCTTTTTACAAAAACTCAAGCTAGTTTTGTGGTTTGGGTACAAAACATCGCGCTTAATTGTAAGCCTGATCCCATCATGCACCTGTGTGTGTATACACAAGTGATAGTTACCAGCTTCACATTTACATATCAGGCTTGTTTGTTCAATCTCGATGCCAGGTCGTTAGAACGAAATTTTAGCTCAAGCTTGAGCTGGTGCAGCACTGGTTTATTTTTCCTGATCCACCAATAAGCGTGATGTTTTTTTAGCCCGAGCTAGAGAAGCACGGCCTGGAGATTGCGGTGTGGATGAATAATGGTGTGGAGGGTGTTTGAATGTAAAGATTGTCATGAATCTCCCAGGAGATGCAGGGGTACATGTAGAGCATCAATTTCATAGACGGTGCGCTGACATTTGCTCCACAGGCAATTCATCCAGACATTAAATTCATTTCGTAGGGTTTGGGTTTTATGTTAGGTTTTAGTTCATAGTTGAAGTTAGTAATTTAATTAGTGATAGGAATTGACTGGGAATATAGAAAAACATTTTTCAGACAAAGCATAGCGGAATGGGAGGGGGGGGGGGGGGGGGCTTCAAGAGGCATTTTTCTGAATATCACTCATTGAATATTACAATTTCTGAAAATTTCTTGTTTTACCTCCGTATTTTTCAAATTACCTTGTTGTGCCCCCCCCCTATTTTCAAATCCTGGATCTTCTGCTGAAGTTTTCTTTACAAGATTGCTATTATTTAATGAAAGTGTTCCAAGACATGTATGACAACCTCCGTGTGGAGATTATAGGTCTACTGCATTAGTAAAAGCCATTAAACATTGACTTCTGGGAAAGCACTTCGCCTCAATTAATGCCGGTACAGTCAAAGCTATTTCTTCAGTCCAAAAAATTAGACTTCGGCAAGGTTGTTTTTATTCTTTTTTTAAAGTAGGTCCTTCATATCATCATTACTCTATGGATGCCATGTTTTGAAGTTCTTTGGAAAATATTCACTTAGCCACGTAAACTGAGGAGGTAAAAGAAGACAGGAAGACAGAGAGAGAGAGAGAGAGAGAGAGAGAGAGAGAGAGGGGGGGGGGAAGAGAGAGAGAGAGAGAGAAGAGAAGAGAAGAGATGAGAAGGATGAAATTAGAAATTCCTACACATACATGAACTCTTACTGCTTCTTTCATCTTCAGTCTTTTAATTCAAGTCACCCAGGTACCCATTTAAAGCACTCTCCAGGATGCAGTAATATGGTCATTTACGATGCGCCCAGAGACAGGGAATGGTTGCTTTGAGACAAAACATCCTACAGACCGCCAACAAAAGACTTTGACCATCTTGTTTCCACTGTCCTATCCTTCTTGTTTGTACACTGCTGTAGCAAATAATGTTCTGGATTTATACAGTGCCTAACATATACATTGGTAGTAAGACTACGTCTCTAAGCGCTCTACAGGCATATCATTACCTCGTTCATCGGATTCGTGCTTGCCTGCAAACAATGTCTGCACATTCTCCACTCTCTGAGGGGAATTCCAGCCAAGCACAATCAAAATGAGGTGCGCACAGTGCGGATCAAACCTCACTGACGTTCGCATCCTACTGGGTACCTGTTTACACTTGGGTGGGGAGAAGCATGTAAACAAAATGCCCATGCTTAAGGACATCAGTGTCATTACCTGAGATTGAACCCATGGTCCTTGCCTTCTCATCAGTCAAGTGATATGACCACGAAACTATGACATTACTGCAAACATAATACTGAATCAAGCCTGTCTCTATTATTGCTCTTTTTTGTGCGTCATTCTCATTTAAGGATTGATACAATGTTTTCATTTATCAACAGCTGGTTCTCCATTTTCTTCAACAGCATATACATCTAATAATAGACTGTAGCCAGGCATCCTGTTTCCACTTCCCAAAAAAACCCTGAGATATAAAAGATTTCCAAAGCATGTGTGCATGATGACATACATGAAATTAACTTGAATTATAATGCTATATGTTTGCACCTTTAAAAAGTATGCACTGTGCAAAACTGACTCTGTCATTTATATTCTGAACAACAGGATAAATTAGCCCTGACTGCAAAGTAAATAATTGGACCTGACAGAACAGATTTGGTTCATTTGCGATGTATTAAATTTTGTTATAACTTAAAAGTTGTGCTGTATAAATCTGCAATAAAATGACAGAATTGTGTGCACGAGGGAAAGGGATATTACAAGTGTATAAAAGTGAAATTATTTTGAAGAGGAAAGGGGGGATATCCGTTGTCAAGTAAAAAAATTATAAAAAAAAACGCTAGAGAAATTAGATTTTGATAGAGATTTTTAGAGACATGAATAAACAGCATGAAATGAAGAAAAGTCAATTTTAATGTAAGAAAGAGAGACAGACAGAAAGAGAGGAGGAAAAGGCAAGGAAAGGATAGAAAGGGGAGAAAAAATAGGGGAAAGATTTACAAGGCAAGAGAGAGCTAATTGAAGGAGGGAAAAAAATGGAGCCAGAGGAAGAGGAGGTATGATCGAGGGAGAGCCCAGTCATGTAAAATTAATATGTATTCAGGCTCAACATATGGTTGTATCGCATGACTTGTGACCTATATATCAGATGCATTAAAGGAACAACGCTTGAAGAAGGGGAACATGCTGACATGATGTGCTTGCTGAATTCTGTCCACGACTAGCATTTCAAGCGTAAATAGCCCCCCATGGCACAGTTAGGGTAGAAAAAAAGAGATGTTCACATCAGGGAATTGGGTTTAGGAACCTACTCGTGCATCATTTCATTTTCTTTAGACTTACTTCATCATGCCCCTTTTTGTTTTTGAAACTTTAAACACTACTGACCCTCATGTTTTTGAATTTTTTGTGCACACAGGCCCCATACATTAAATTTGGATCTGGGTGGGGGGGGGGGGGAGAAATTATTTGGAGTTGTGTTTTAAAGCCATATAATATTAAATTCAAATGTTTGGACCAATGTATTGTAGTGCAGGCAATGAATGTTGAATTTCTAGTAGATGTAAGACATGCTTTTTTGATGTGTTTTGCATTCATTTTCTTCTTTTTCTTTAGGCCTACATATTTTGACAAATTCAAATTTCAAAATGGGGCATCTGTCAGTTGTCACTTGAGACATCATTAATGCATTGTTTCCATGGTAACTCATGGATGAGATGTCATGAGGTGTGTCATTAATTCTTGTGATGAATTGCCCCGAGTGATTTTGTGTTATTTGATCATTAATTCAAGGAGCCTAAGTGGATACTTGAAGAAAGCCTTGAGATGAAAGTTTGCAATAAATTTACGTCTTTTTGCCATTTTGTTTTGCAAATTTGCAAATGCCTGATTTTAATAGAATAACACACATATAACAAGTAGAACTTTTTAATCATTACTCTAGGCGTCTAGCAATTCATATTTATAAAGTTTGAAAGTAAAAGATGATCTAGAAGTAACCATGGACGAATTTTAGTTTTCTAGCCCCAGATATTTGTATTTATGCCCAAAATTTGAAACTGTGAGCAAAATTAATTGATCTGCTAATAATATGTCATGGCAATTTTTACCGTATCAAAATAACATTTTAAAAATGTTATTTGATTTAAAAAAAACAATGAATAACAGTGCATTCATATTTATTTATACATGTACAGTGTATGATAGAAAAAAAAATCCTCAAACTAACTTGCTATGCTGACTAGGCACTGTAGCTACAGATGTCAGTGAGTTTGAAATGGAATAAAGTTAAGAGAATGTTAGAAGTACATTTGACCCTGCTTCGTTAGGATGTACATATAGGTAAATAGGGCAATTGATTTATTAATGGGCCATATCCTTTCGGGATATATGTCCTTAATGTGTATATTGCTGTGTAAGAGGATGGAAGCTCATCTGAAAAGAAACTTTTTGCATTTTGATGAAAATATTATTTGTCCAAAGTGCAACTAAAATTAGGTTCATGAAAGAGATTCACATTTAAATAGGTTTTCAAGTAGGTTCATATTTAATATACCCCTATGATAAACTAGATATGAATATTATAAACAAATTCCAGATACTTTACATGATAAAACATATCTGAAATATGTCATAGATTCTTTTCAAATTCAAAGAGGATCTAGAGAATATCGTTGTGTGGATGGCAGAGGTCAAAGGGCATGCTGTATGAAAACTCGTACTCTTACTTTAACAAATAAAAATAAAAATATACACAACACTATTAGATTTTTAGTGTGAATGGGTACATCAGCAACAATCATGATGAGGGGACAGTGTTATAGGGGTCAATTTGTAGGTATGGATTTGGTAGAAAATAGGACAGGCATGGACCCAGCATCAGCTCTGACATAGGATTTAGTCAGCCTAATTGTCTGGTGACAATAGCGGCTCTATTATGCTTGGGCATGGGTTGATAAAATCCTTTGCCAGAGGTAATGCCGGATCCACTACTGTAAGACCTTCGCAAATTGGCTCCCTTCTACAGTAGATGTCAATGTAGCAAATGCATCAATCATGAAAAAGAGAAAAACAGAGATTATCTCAAGGTGTGAACAGGGTGGGGATGAGATTTTAATGTTTTATCATGTCTTCATTAGATGTGAACACAACAAATACAGTTGAATAAAGCAGGGCATGTCGTTGTTATTGTTTCTCTTCACCAAGGTTAGTTTATAGGTCCCTCTAAAGTCTAGATTAATTCAACATGTGAACAAGGTGGGGATGAGATTTTAACGTTTTATCACGTCTTCAGTAGATGTGAACACATCAAATATAGGTCAATACATAATAAGGCATTTAATTTGCATTGTTTCTCTTCACCCAGGCTAGTTGATAGGTCCCCTGTAGTATTCAACTATCATTGTAGTCAGGTTAGCAATTTTGCTTTCTTGAAAAATGATGACTGGCTCAAATGCTCCTCATGGAGTGGAGAATGTGCACACATTGTGTGCTAGCTAGAATCTTGACAATAGGGGTAAAATATATTTGTAAAGTAAAGATATAATATTTAGAAGTATTTACATCATAATCATCTAATTTCGTATATGAGAAAAAAGCTAGTCTACACAGATTTATTCGTTTGTTGAGAGCCATAAGGGCTTTATTGCGTCTTGAAGATGTTCCGTGGAGAACCAGAAGGGCGCTATTGCTGTACAAAGTCAATGGTAATATTGCCCTTCTGGTTCTCAACGAAACATCTTTAATCTGTAATTGCGCCCTTCTGATTCTCAGCCGACGTAATCATCTTTGTGAAAGTGACTACAACCCCAACCCATTAGTACATAGTGTCTTTATCGACACTAGTTGCTATTCATAGAACTTTTAGCTGCCCAACAATCCATGACCTGAATAAAATCATAATTTGATATCAAAGGAGTAGCTGTGATAAAGACCATATAGGAATCAAGGCATGCAAACCAAATGAATGCATGACCACGTATCACATATAGTACACCAGGGCCCCTCGTGATCAGAATGATGGGACTTCTACAATTCCTTAAAGTGCTTGGCTTACATTTGATGGTGAGTTATTCATGTACTCTTACATGTTTAAATCTCCAGCTCCCATCTCCAAATTTTAATATCCTAATCAAAAATTCTTTTTGTCCTGGGCCTGGCAGCCACTGAGCAGCGCCAGATCGACGTTGCTCTATCCCTTTCTTGTTGAACATCAAACAGGGTAACAGCATGCAAATTCCTGTCTTTTAATATCTTTTGGTATGATGCCGCATCCACTGAACCAACATATCGGTTACAGGATTTTTGTTGTTGTTGTAAGCAATAAAAAAGGTTACATGTGTAATTTGAAATTTCAGGACACTAGTTTGAATAAGATTACCTACATGTAGTTTCTTCATTTATCATATTGTTGGAGGTGTGATACATGTAGCTCAGTTGGTAGAGCGATGGTCTTGTAACTGGGAGATCCCTGATTCTAAACCAAGACCACATTTCATTGTCCTTTGATAAGGTATTTGCCCCCAGTGGAAAGTCCCTGGGATAGGACAAAAAAAACAACGTAGACCCCTAGGGGGCATTTCATCAAAGGACTTGTCGGACATTTTATCCGACAAATTTGCTCTTAGCCAATCAGATGCAAGCATTTCAGTAGCTTATAACAGTTTGTCGGATAAAACGTCCGACAAGTCCTTTCATGAAACGCCCCCCTGGTTGTTAACTTTTGATTTCTTAGCAGTCTGGTCAAATAAACAAAAATAATAGAATTACCCTTCAGGAAAGTTTGAATACAAGGAAAAGCAAACTGAAAGAGCTTGACAAATCTTCCCTTCTCCTCCAATATTTCATGACAATTTTGATGTATTATTTGAATGGTTTCAAGGGTGCCTAAGGATTAGCTAGCTGCCCGTTAAGAGGGAGGGGTGGTGGGTGAGATGATGGGAAATTGTCAAGATCTTGTGTGTAATTTGAACAGTTTTAAGTATCTGTCAAGAGTTGTGCCAGCTGCCTATTAACCCGTTTGACACTACTCCAATATGGTTACGCACACATTTTCTGTATGTTCAATCTGAGTTATCTCAGATGTAGTATTCAAAGGGTTAAGAGATACAAGGATATGGAAGTGTCAAGGAGGCAGACACTGTGTGATGGTTATTTGGGTCAAGAACACCCTAGGCATTCTAAAGGGCTTCGTAACAGACAGCTGTATTTTTTCCTACAATACTTCAAAAAGTCTGAATATATCCTTCCTCACGTTTTCTTTTCCATCCTTACTCCGTCTCTGTTCTGTCTTTATTTCCCTGCTGAGACATAGTAGGACTTGTGTGAAATGGCCTTTATGTCCTCTTTCTTCTAATGTATTATCCTTTTTTTTTTTTTCTTTTACTTCTTCCTTCCTTTTTCCAGCAGTCTATTAGGCCTAGCTACAATTTTCCTTTAGAGTGCTGTGTTCATCATATTCTTAAAGGGACATAAGTACGAGCTTGTATTGTTGAGATCTTTCGTAACAGAATATGTAAGATATGTACTAACAAACTGCAGAAAAATTGAAACACAAGTTATATAGGACCAAAATTATATCTGAACGACATTTGTGTGAGGGTCACTGAGTGTTTTTTAAAATGAGAGGGGGCTGAACATGCAATCAAACATAACCGTTTGTACTTTAAAATAGGGTTGTTGTTGGCCTCATCCCCTATCTCAGCAGCCCCTGTTGGGTATCAGTTGTGAAGGTTAACCAATAAGATCAGCATGCTATGTGTTACTGCCCACAATCGTTTGAGCTGTTATTCATTGACGATTCAATCGATTGGAATTCTTGCTGTCCTGTGTCGATGGTGTGAATGACATTGATGAAACAATGTGTCACCATCTAGCTTGTCCTACACTCTTAGTTTCTGTTCGTCAAGCATGGGCAAAGATTTGTCAAAGTGGCTCAAAAAATTCGTCACGCTATTACGACAACCACTTTATGTCAATTGACAAATCATTTTAGGTGTTTGACGAATGCACATCTTTACGTTTACTAATGTAAATCATGTTTTGACAAACTTCTTTAACTTGACGAATCCAACAAGCACCAATGGACAAATGCATATTGTCAGACCGATTGCTGATGACGAATCTATATCAGACAGGACAAATCAAAGGGACAAATTCACACATACATTACGAATTTTGAAATGAAAGATTTTGACGAATTTCGAACGGGTTTTATTACTCTTAGTAAGGTTAGTCGGATATATAACCTTGCGCATGCGTGCTTGTGATTTCTGTACGCGCCACGCGCCGCGTCGGTAAATTAGAAGAAAAGCTCGCGGCACGATCGAAGCGAGAGCTAGAGCACACTGAGGACCTTTCTCGGACCTGATTTGTCTACGTTATGTAAGTTTCCGATTCTTCTTTTGTCTAGAAATTTAGACTGGGGGTCTACCCCGGTGACTTAATTTAATTCCTAGGCTATAATGAAGGAAAGTTAAGCCAAAAAACGACAACAATAGGCATTTTTTGTGACCTAACTTTTAGGCTAGGGTGTTTTGTACTTATAGGCCTAACGTTAGGTCTATTAAATAGTTCGCCACATTCTGAAATTCAATCGCCTAAATTCAAAAAATTATCTTTTCCTCTTTCTGAGATTCTGGAAGTCTTCACCTTAGAGCTTCTTTCGAGGTATTTTATTGATCCTGAGTATTTTCTGATTAAGTTCCATCGTTTGGTTTAAAAATCCATTCGATGAAAAAAGAGATAAACACGATCAAAGAATGACTTGCATCTATAATCTAGATACCGGTAGGATGGGGGGTCCGTTGTCCGGACACTTAAGCAGATAAAATCATCATCTTTTGCTCTGGATTTTCTCAAAATTTATGCAGTAAATGGCAAAAATATTTGTGAATATTTGTGCTTTGTTATATTGTTTGATATTACAGTCGATCAGTTGAAGAAATATTGATCACAAAACTCCTAAAATTGCTGTTTTGTCCGGACAAACAATATACCGGTATATTTCCTCCCACACATCACAGCCTGATGACACAGGGCGCCGTCGCTTCCGGATCCACGCACGC
Organism: Paracentrotus lividus; assembly: GCA_940671915.1. Classification (NCBI taxonomy): domain Eukaryota; kingdom Metazoa; phylum Echinodermata; class Echinoidea; order Camarodonta; family Echinidae; genus Paracentrotus; species Paracentrotus lividus. The sequence continues at coordinate 518,166 of CALNVZ010003434.1, read as the reverse complement.
ACAAGCGACGGCCCAACTCCACTGTAGATCTATAGAAATATATTTGCTCTAAAAAAAAATTTTAAGAAGGCACTAGGGTCTATAGGCCTAACTGTTAGGTATAAAATTATAATATTCCTAATAATCTGTAATAGACTAGACCCTCTAGGCCTACTTAACTTTTGATTTCAACGTACTTGGGCACATCCTCCTGCCAAGTGCTCAAGTTTATTATGAACTAATCATGTGACATTTCTAGATTTCTAAGTCAAAATGCTATTATGAAAAGAATTTATGAAGCACTGCAGGCAAGACCACCAGAAGCATTGCACTTGTTGTTGTATACATGTGTATTGAAAGAAGTTATTCTGAAGGCTACATGTATATTATAATAGTGTGATTAAGTAATTACATTATTTTCACCTAAAAACAACTTTGAAATGAAATTGGCTAATTAAGTGATCTTTTTTCAACTGATTCTAGACAAAAATGTAACTTAAGGTTAGGTGTCACTTAAGAGCCAGACTTCAGTCCTAGTTGTAAAAAAATAAAAATGTATGTTTGATTGTTCAGCTCTTGCAGACTTCAGAAGAATCAATGGAGGGAGTGCAGGTGCTCTACAGCTTTTGACCAAGGGCTTGAAAAGTATGCAAGACCACTGCTCTTCTGCTACAAAGGGCGAACTAAACTGAAAAAGATGATAACTTGTTATCATTAATCAATGAGATTGAAAAACTTGCAGATGATCATGAGAAAGTTAGAAAAGGTAAGTTGATTTTCATTTCACACATAGGGCATTACCAGTATTTGTAAATTCAATATCCCTCTCCTAGTTTTTGTCTGTGGTGGAATGTGACTATGTCGTGATGACTATCATCCACTCACATTTTACTATAAAGCGTACGTACACACTGTCTTAAATCAGTTTCAAACTTGGCTCATGTAAGCATATCAGAGTGAAATGAATTGATAGGATTATTGGTTGAATTTCAAAGTCACAAATGTCTTTGCGGTAATTGAAAAACTATATAACATATCAAATTCAAACTTGTCTGATGTATGCTTTAAAGATTAGCAATTATATGATAAATTTGGGGGTTACAAAATCAAAGTGAATAGGTACTGGTAATATTTGTGAAAATAGAAAACTAGGCCATGATGGAGCATACATTCAACTTTGCCACACTCTTCTATTATTAATTGCTTGTTAATTAATATCAAGCTATGTCCCTTAACCTTATTTTAAGTGGACTATTTCAGACCAGGTTTTTATGCGGGAGAGGTCAGTTTGACCCCCTCCCTTCGGATCGCTCAATCGCTGCAAAAATTTGCACAAGTGTAGAGCTGGATGTAAACTATGAGAATGTATGGCTGTATGGTTGGGATACAGTAATAATGCAAATAACTCAGGAAAATCATATTTTCCTTATAATCCACTTAAAACAAATAGCATAATGCCCATTTTTGCTAGAAATATCCCTGTTTACATTTCCAACAATCTTAAAAATGGCCTTATCAAAATTATTGCGATATTATTATATTATTATTGTGAATCTCTTATATGTATTTCCTTTTTGATCTTTGGTATTTTTTTTCTATGTTTATTGTATTTGCATTTCAGGTAGAATAGACAGTTGTCAAGCTTTTATGGGTTTTAATAATCTAAAATTGAATTAACATTTTTTCTCTCTCTTTTTTAAAAAGTCAAATGTCCCATAGCTGGTCGTGGACTAGTAAAAAAAAATAATAATAAAAGATCTTGAGATCAAATTTTACAATATGACATAGAATGTATTAGAGAGAATAATTATCATTTCAAATGTTTTTTTTGCAATGAACTTTCAAATGGAACTAAAACCAGTCAGGGGCATGTTGGGAGGTACCAATAATCACTTGTACATTAAGCAAGATTTTGATTTTCTTGTTATTTATTTTAGATGCAGAGGCAAAAGCTGCCATCCTAACAATACCTGCTCTTCTGGGAGAAACAAACAACATGTTCAGATACCAGGTAAGTATTCCTTGTTATGATTTTTCTGCTGGTAAGGAGATCTTTTATGAGTGGATGTCAAAATGTTGTTAAAGTTTATTAGTCTCAAGTAAAAGAATGTCTTGCTGATTACACATTACTTTCATGACAAAAAACTGTGATCGAGTTTCATGACACCTCTTCTGTAAAAACAAAATTGTTGATAATTCTGTATCCACCATCGGGGTTTCAAATACTTCAATCTTGGTACATGTGATATGGTACATTTGAGAGGCGACATGAACCGAAATATTTTGGGGTATATTCAGAATACTAGTTATGAATTCAAGTAATAGAGTTATAGAAAACGGTATGAATACCATAAACTAGGTGATAAACTCCATAAACAAACCTTTTATTGGGGGGGGGCACTTTAATTTAAAAAAAAAATCCTGATTTTTGATGTTTTTGACACCCTAAATGTGGCAGTTGCTTATCACCGAAAAAACAAAAAACCTACCGTTTTAGGCGTTTTCTTGGTCGTGCATGTGTACAACAGCATAGTTGAGTGCTCTTCAACCCTCCCCACCCCCCCCCCATGTACATTTTCAGCTCAAATCAATCAAGAATGAAACTCTTTGAAATGATTTTGGGCGGGCCAGAACGACCACCACAAGGGGGGGGAGGAGGAAATCCATTATTCAATAGGCACCCTACCCCTATGGATGTGATTTTTGATGGAGGGGGCTTGGGATAATATATTCAACTTTACCATAGAAAATATTGAAATGATTATAAAATGAAAGTGCAAAAATGCTGAGGAACGACCATATCTGTCTGATCTAATTGGAGTAAGCATGTTGATAAATTTGGAGTACATTGAATAATGCTTTCTCTTGTGTTTATAATTGTGTCCACATAGGAAGATGGTGAGAACACAGGAACAGCTGTTTTGGTGCGGACAGATGAAATCTCTCCAGTGCATTCAAGACAGTTTTCGCTATTTGTTGATGGCACACTTGTTTGCAAGGTCGGGGACTTGTCCACGCTGCCGCATGTACCTTTCTTCATATTACATTTTCCATTTACAGTATGAAAGCTCGGTCCAGCGGACCCTAGAATTTTGTCAGATCGCCCTGCTCCAAGTGAAGCAAGTGCCCCACCAACAAACATGTCCTGACCTTGATTTTCCGACTCAATAGGAATATTCCATAAAATTGGAAGTTAAAATGAAGTTGCTTGCACTTCAGTTGAAGCATGTATTATCATCAATAAATACATGTGTTTCACATTTCACCTCATTGCATAATAAAAATAAGGGTCTTATCTAAATTTTGGTATGTTCAAATTATATTACCCTCTGAATTTACTAATTTTTTGATGATTGTTTAAACTGTACCTGGGAAATAATAGTGGCTCACACTTATTGAAGATGTTGTCCAAAATGTTGTTTGCCATATGAAAAACGTTGGGGCTTCTTTCTAGGGAAACCATTTTCACGCACCGATTGTCAATGGAAGGAATGCCCGAAAAACGGAGTTTTGTTAATATACTGGAATAAAAAAAAATCGAGAAGATCGTTACTTAGTTACACAGGTTTTATGAGGGTTAATGTATATAAACAAGATAAAACCTTGGAAAGAATATTTTTACCCCTAACCTCGCGTTTTAAGCTTTAAAATCTCCCATTTAGTCATTTTGGGTCGTTTTTCTGTGTGAAAATGATATTTTGGTCAAACAGCAGTCACTAAAAGCTTTCCGTAAAATTCAGCAGCGCATCGATTTCCTAGTTACGCTGAGTGAAGTAAATATATTAATTTCTCTTTCCAATGATTTTAACTTCTTTATGATTGGTCAATATTTTCCTCGCGTTTTGATATCAAATCATGATCCTCGTTTGATAAATACTTCGATCCTGACTGCACAGCTTGCACTCACCTTTTACACGGTCTTCACGGAACATCGATTCAGTGCATTGTTATCGCGATATCGAAGGTCAAACGTAGAGAGAGTCTATACCCAGTACACACATTTCCCGTAAGATTCTTTCTGGTCGTTAGTGCACTGTAGTGGAACTGTGCGTGTTTGGTATAAAATAACACTGTCCTTTTTGGCTGTTCACGTTTTGATATGCAATTTGGCCACTTCCACCAAACTTTAAAAAAATTGGCAAAAATAATATGAAAAGATTTAGAGAAGCTCTGCTGATTAGCAAAAGTCTAATGTTCTCTCAAGCATGAACAAAAATATATTTTTAAAAAACATCTGAAAGATAAATTTCAAAGCATTTATGAACATCAAAATACAGACATATTTGAAACAAAATTTTATAGACATTTCAATACTGTTTTTTTTTTTTTATTGATATGCACTGCAATATACTTCACGATTATTTGAAATACGAGTATATCAATTGAATTATAATTTTGTTCAGTATGGAGAACCTTACAGTGTTAAAAGTATTCTGTGATCCATTCTGTATTGTAATGAATCTAATTCATTAAATTAATTGTAATATTTTTTCTTAAGACAAAGCTTACAGCATTCACTTTGATACATTTAATTTGTATACAAGTTTATGATCAGAATTTTTAACTTGTGTTGGATAACATAAGCCTGTGTTTTAGTAGTCATAAATCCCATCATTGTCACATTGTCAGCATTCCAGGTCATCTGTACATTGTTTGAATGCTTGTATCCAAAGTTTTGGTGAGGAAGATTAAAAAAAAAAAACAAACAAACAAACGTGTTCAAGGTGTTAAATTTTGCGATTCACTTCAAATAGAGTTTCTGTCGGGATTCCCGACAAAAACTATGAAAATTTGATTGTCAAAAATCAGTTCTCATGCATGAATTGAGCTGAAAATTAAAGAGTATAATATTTATTATGTAGGTTATTGATATTCAGTCAATAAATTTGAAAATAAATGCACTGAATATCATTTTAAAAAGAAAATTCACAATATTGTCAAGAGAGGGCCCTTAAATTTGAATGGTCACATGGTTTTAACGGCTGAAATGGATAAAACTGCCACTAAATGTCTGTAATATTGGAGAATTTCATGTTAGTCAATACTTTTCACAATACGTTATCCTTAATGAGAAGCTATATATAATGTATATAAGTATGTTGGAATGAATCTCTGAATTTGAATGAAATTTCTTTAAATATGACAGGAATTACCAAAATTGTACATGTGTTTGAGCATTATGTGGATTTGAATAAACAGATATATAATGCAGCAAAAGTAATTTTTGTGACAACCGTTGTGTACTGTATGACAAATTTGTTTTCAGTGACACAAAAGATTCGTCAAGTATTGATTCCTTGCAGTGCTTTATGACAACTTAATGTTCTTGCATGATGAAATATTCGTCAAACATTACGAATTAATTTCAGTGCATGACAAATTATTTTTTTAGCATGACGAATTTATTTTTTAGCATGACGAATTCAATTGAAAATTCGTCAAATAAGACCACTTTTATTGACGAATTAAAAATTTGTCATTTGACAACCTTCCCATAAATACTTGACGAATTTAGCATGACGAATTAAATTGAAAATTTGTCAAATAACACCTTTAATGACGAATGAAGATTCGTCAAATGACAAACGTTTTCCCATAAATATTTGACGAGAATTTGCACTGATCAAATTTGTCAACGATTTGTCAAGAAATCCCGCATGACAAATTAAAAGTTTGTCAAATAAGACCATGCTTTGACGAATTTTTTTTTGTCAATTGACTAGGTATTTTTAAGAGTGTATATACATGCTGATCAGCTAGTCAGGATAGTCATCGGGAATAGTATCTATACAGACCGACCAGTGACAAGAGCTGAGCATGGAAGGATTCGAAAAGAGCGGAAGAGGATATCTAATTAATTTTAGACCATCCTTTCTTAGAAATATATTGGAATATCATTTGAACGCAAGAGTAAATATTGTTTAAATTGATCAATAATGATATAAAAATGGATACAGGTCCATGACAAACATTCTCTTTTGACCATATTCAACAAGTACATGTAGGCCTACTGTATGTTTTAAATATTTGATAATAGAAGATAGCAGAGTCTAAAGTTGTGTAAATATGGCATTTGATTTTTAGTGGATTTTTTGTCATATTATATGTCCTTAGGAGTTCGAGCAGTCACTTGTTTTTAAGTGTGACCACACAGCATTCTTTGTTTAGAAACACTGCTAGCTGAACACTAACAAAACGTACTTCAAACTGACTTGAAGTGTACAGGAGGTGGCTTTCGATCTTTTGCAAAATATTAACAATCTGACATTCTGAAGAGCGATTTCTAAACAATTTATCTTCTCGCTGATCATTAGTGTAAGACGGGGATACTGGTGGTGATTTAAAGGGAGAGAGTAAGATTTGATCTGATATTTTTCAAGATACTTCAAGATTTTCAAAATAGCAGATTTTTGCACCTGTATTTGAATATTGTAGTTGCATTATTCTCTTTAATATCTGATTTTTCATCCTTATTTGATGAACTGATTAATCATTCAACCAATCTTTAATATTTTATTTCTACTGTGTGACTTTAGATTTTGACAGAAAATAAATATATTAGGTATCATTTAAAGGGCCGTTTCACTTTTTTCTGTATTACCCTTAAAATCATACCCCAATTGCATGAAGGAATCTGAGCTTTTACATCAATATTATTCCTTTTGTCATTGTATTGACTTGTGGCTGTGTAAAAACTGACACAGGTGTAGATCTGTATTTATTCATAAGTGGTAACACCACAATCCTACATGTATATGTAGCAAGTAATTCTACAAGATTACCCAGGGACGCATTCCCCCAGCTTCTTCCCCGACTCGACCGATTGCTTCAATATATTCTCAGCAAGATCATACATTAAAGCTATTTATTCTTATAAATTGTATCACTTTCTACATCAGTATAATTCTTGTTTTGTATTGACTTGTGGCTGCTATAAACTGCTGTGGGTCAATAATTCTACAATTCAATTCTCTTGAGAAAATCAAAATTAATTTATGGAATTTACAGTACTGCCAGATATCAACATTGCAAAAATTATAACTTCTCAAATTTTCATCCTTTGTCATAATTGTCAAACTTATATATTTTTCTTACTTTGTTGCTTTTTATTGAAGACAAATTAATGTCAGTGGACTTCCCCTTAAGGAATGCTGGTCATTCTTAGTCATATGAACCTTTAAGAAAGAGTCTTTACTGTAACTCTCATTTTGATCTGCATATGAATGAAAATAATGTCAGAAAAATCTCGGACCCAGGAGGGCTTTGAAGTCGCAATTACATGTACAATGTACTTTTATTTGTTAGGCCACTTAACCACTTTGCCATCTCTGGTGCGTGGAGGAGACACAACGAATTAGGAACAAATCTAAACTCTTGTTTGGTTTATCATCTGCGTCGCATTATCTCCTCAGTGCGACTCAAACAAGACGTCTGCGTCAGCCTCGAGCTGACGGCCATAAAACATTCATGGACTTGGTACAGGATGGAAGTCGTCCATATTTGATGAGTGGTTTAAGCATTTGCCCTAACCGACCTTCTCCTCACCTGCTCTCCAGGGCAATCTAACACTTGTTGGGATTAACCGCAGACATGAATGCACCTACGTCAACAAGCGCTTAAAAGGCTGCTTTCGTCACGTTAACCACCATCAAGCGGTCAGATCTGCGGCCAGTATGATTGACAGTTATCTTAAGTGTTAAATCTTTCAGATCTTTCTTGCATTTTTTTGCAGTTTTTTTTTAATTCTTAATTTCATTATTTGTATGAATTACAATCTTGGTATATATATACAGTGTGATCCTCTTAAAATATGCACGATATATGTTTGATTGGATATTTAAATAATGGCCCTACATGATGTTCCTGGTTATAATGAATATGATTTTTTTAATACCAATCTTGAACACTAAAAACAACGTTATATCATTGATCTAATTGAAATTTTTTTTAAAACTAATATTTATTATTTAAATGTAAAAAAAAAATATGGGAAAATGACTGTGGAGTAGTCTTAGTTATTTCTCACATAATGTATTTTACCAAAATATTCCTTGCATCAGATATTGCAGAAGCAAACATTTGATATCACTTTATTTGTTCAATTGCAAGTATCCTAGCCGCAGAGAATTTATCAGCTCACTGTCATTGAGACCCAGATATCAGACCATCATTAACAGACTCGTGTTTGTCGTTTCTCTAATGGGATGAACCTCTTACAGACATCAACAAATAAGGTTATCTTGTGCTTCGTCTAGCCGAGTGAAAACACTTTCCGTTGATTGATAATACAGAGTGCTCAGCTATCCTCTGATTTTGTTCTCTGTCAAACTATTGTGATTTGTGATGATCACGTTTTTTGTAAGTTTTGTAATGTCAATGTAATGTTTATTATGATGAACATTATGATTGATCTCATCATGAAGCCTGTCTTATATTGTAGATTGATTTTGGCAATAATATATTGTAATCATGAGAGATAATATATCTTTCTTTTGGTTTCTCCATCTCCTGATTATTGAGTGTCTGCTGTCTGTCATATTATTTCTACCTCTCTCTCTTCATTATGCTTTTCCTTTCTTTTCTCTTCTCTTCAGTGTCCTCCTCCCATCTTTCTCTCTCTGTCTGTCTGCCTGCCTGTCTCATTCTCTCATACTACTCGTCAACCTCCAAAATATTCTTGCTTCTCACCCCTCCATTTCTTATTAATTTATCTCCCAGTCTCCACCCCTCTTTCTCACTCCATCAAAATATCTTCTTTTCTTTTGCTAACCCATCTGTTTGGAAAAATGATCTCCTTTTCTCTCTTCTATTTGTATGGCATCATTCTATCTTCTAAATCCACTCTCCGTTCTATTCCATCTCTTCCCTTGCTCTTTCCTCTCCTTTATCTTCTTTTCCCCTTCCTTCTCATTCTCTAAACTCTCTCTCTATTTCCCTTATACATTGTTCACTCTTGAAAGTGTGATGTTTGTGAGGACTTTTCTGAACATTTTTTCCCTTTCCTTCTCTCTTTCCATCTCCCCTTTCTCCGTTTTCATCTTATCTGTTCCTTTCTTCATCCTTTTCTTCTCTCCCTTTGATATTTCTGAAGTCCGGGCCTGAGCTCTTTATTTGTACTCTCTATACCTCCCGCTGCCTCTACATGCCTAACATTCTCCCTTACGCCATGTATATCCTTTCCAATCTTATCCCTCGTACCGTCTCGTGATCCAAAGCGCTACAATTGTATCAGTCTCGTATCACAGTTACACCTGCGACGGGTAACGACCTTGTCTACGGAACATGGGACAGGAAACGAACAATGCAGTCATGCTAGATTGCCGAGTGCGATAACCTGATGTGGTAGCGTAGCAACGGTAGATCTGTCTGATATCTCACAGTAGATGCCTGTCTGTCTATCTTATGTGCATCAAAGAACAATTTCCTTTGTAGCTCGATCATCTCTACCTAATAGACAGTCTCTTCTCACTGTTCAATATTTACATATAAATATGCATTGTTGGACATATATTTGGCTTATTTTGAAATAACATCTAATTATAATGTGAGCTATTCTGTACAAATGGTTTGAGCATTAAAGGCAAATTTGTTGTGTGTTTAAAGTAGGCAAGCTCAGCTCTTCATGAAAATTTAAAGTGATACCAGAAGTGCTTAAGTATGCTTTAGTCAAGTGAGGTTTGATGTCAGATATTTTTGTTGAATGTGTTTGAGAATAACATTGTAGGGTTCAGAGAGAGAGAAAGAGAAGGGTACTGTATTTGTTGTGTCTGGATAGAATGGGTAGATAAAACACAATTAATATAATTGGATACTGAAGGTGGAAAAAATGATTTATTTTTTCCTGATCATGAATTAAAAAGAGAGGAAGAGAGAGAGAGAGAGTAAGAGAAAAGGTGGAAATAGGGAAAAAGGTACAGTATACGTAAAAGCGAGAGACAGAGATGAAGGTAGAAAAAAAGAGAAAGGGCAATGTATGGTTTTGCAGTAAAAATTAAATCACATGAAGAAATACTGTATCCTTCCTTCAGCTACGTGTAGCCACATTTGTGGGAAAATATTGAAACAGCTCATGTCCATGACGTATAAAACATATCATATCCATACCGCAAAAATCATACTTTGTCAATGGGTTTTCCTAAATTAGACGGAACAGGTGAGCGTGTTTGCATCGAAAAGAAAAACACCAATGATGATATCTGAGATTGCAACCAGAGACTTCGAAGGTGTCATTGCGTACGTCAGTATCATGGACGTGTGTAATCCCACATTGGCCAAGATATACACTAGACAGACAGTAGGCTTGCTAGTATTAGACATTTACCCTGAATCTCTCTTCCTAATTCCTAAGATCGAAAACTTAGACCTATCAAGCAATCAAATTTTTTTTTTAAATCTATAGATTGTGTAGAGGTGGTGTGGTCGAATGTATAAGTCGCCAGACTTGCGATCACAAGGTACGCGGTTCAAATCTAGTGAATTCAATTTAATTTTCAATTCAATAAAGGTTTATTAAGCAATCAAGCATTTTACGAGAAAGGCAGTAAAAACTGGAAGTCTTGTTTGCATTATTGAGCGTATACATAAATACATACAAGTTTTAAAAAAATGTTTTAAATGTTATAAAACAAACATCCTAAAAATAGCAAGCTCTTATCAAATAATTATAGATAAATACAAACATAGACGGAGAAAAGACTAGCTCAGAAATTTTATGGAGATGAGATGAAAGTCCATTTCTCGAGAACATCCTTCGGCAAGACATGATCTACAAATTCGCCATTTGACCCAAGTGAGGTAAATGGGTAGGCCATTGATTGTTCTTTTATATTGAAATATGTTTCAATCTAATAGATTCAAATCTGAATCTAACATGAATTTTATGAGATTGAAACTTACATGTAAGATATTCATCTGGGTTAGATTCAAATGCAATGTCAGAAATAAGATTTCCAATCTTAATAGATTTAATTTTCCATCTTAAGAATTCTGAGAGTATTTGGGTGTGACTGCCGCTACATTTGTGAACATCTGAAGAGGCATCCATGACACAAGTCCTGTGTTGTCTTTTTTAGGATGCGATACCGGAACCCACCCCATGCCGACGTACGCCATCGTCATTTCTACCCTAATACGTCATCCGAGAATATAAGACGTTTTGTTTTGCTTGCATGATGCGGCGTGCTTGTATGGCCAATTCAAGGCTGCCTAAACTTTAGAGATTAAAGGAACCTTGGGTAAAGGAAAAACTTTTTCTTATAAGAAAATAATTGTTGTTGGTCTATTGCCACAACAAGACATCAATATATTAATTGCAGGAGACATTTATGGACTTTATTTTTGCGAGGAAATTAATGGAAATGTTTGGCAGTATTTTTTATAGGCTGTTTATCGTGTCATGTCAAATTAAGCTGTTGGTACTTTTCCTTCCTATGCAATAAAGACCTTTCTTATTCAATGCGATAAATCTCAAAATAGTAATTTTAGTCATTGATACTTGTGTAATGTTTTTTAATAAACTAAGATTTGGGTGTTTTCATAAAAATTTGATCAGCTTTGAAACGTGCAGTTACTCAATGCAGATTAAATACTGCATGGAAAGAAAATAATAAAACATCAACAACTCTCAGTTACAAATTTTGAATGAATCAAGTCTTACTTTCCAATGCAACTTTTCTTTTATTTTCAAATTGAGTGAATTCTGGCAGGTGCACGATTCCTCACTCTACTCTTGTTGGATCTTGAGTTCAAGCACTACATGTAGTACAAGATGTTAGTACTCTTAGATCGACTAGTCTTCAGAGCAGACATTTTTTGTGTATTTACAACTGCTTTTAATAATTTTCATACAAATGAGACCAGTTTTGAGGAATTGGAGCAATTACTTTAATATACACATTGAATTTGAGCACCTACATGTACATTTAGCACAGGAAGATACAAACGTTTTTTAAGAAACCATCAATGTTGTCATTATAATTATCATCATCACCATAATCACAATTATCACCATCTTTATTGTTAATTCATGTAAGTCCCATATTTGGCCTATGATAACTTATTGTCCTAATGGCTATCTTATGAAGATATCAAGTTGTTTTTTGGTAAAAATGTTTCACTATCAACCATGATGTAACAAAATTTCAAGTCCTGTTCATGTACATGGGACTGGAATTTTTAACAATTCACCATTCCTCTGTAAATTTGGACATTACTCATTAAATTGATATTTTCCCCTAATTGTTATGGTGTATTGCTTTGATGCCACTTTAATTTAGTATTCAAATGTTGCTTTGCTGTCTGTATCTTTGAAAATGCCCCCCCCCCTCTCTCTCTCTCTCTCTCTCTGTCTGTCTGTCTGTCTGTCTGTCTGTCACTCTCTCCCTCTTGTTCTCTCTGTTTCCCTCTGTCTGTTTGTCTCTTCATCTTCTATCTTATTTCTCTTTCTCTCTATCTCTCCATCTCTATTTTCCCTGTTGGTAAATTTTCATTTCTGTATCCATGTTCATCTTTTTGTCTTCTCACACCTACCCTCTTCCCAATTTGTGGTTTCCCAGGGTTTTCCTCACACTTGTCCACCACAGAGCTCATTCCCCAGAGGAAAATTTGTCTCTTTCATGACTTCAGCTCTTCTCTCTTGTTTCTCAGTAGGCTGTGTTGCACTGGTTTGAGATAGCCAACTAGCAAGCTGTGAGGTAGATCAGATGAAAAACCCCAAATCAGTCAAGCGCGAAGTTGACGCTGAATCTCTAGTTTTACAACTGACCTCAAACTTGCACAAACCAACCCGATTTGTACTTGATGGGACCTTCCTTAGGTTTCAGGCTGGTGCAGCACTGCTCAATTTGCCCTTTATTTGGGGGCAAAACTGCAAAATTATAGTTTTTTCATTGATCTATAAAGATATGATTCTACAAACAACTCGCTGGAGATTCTTCCTCTGATAAAAAGGGAGCTCTTCAGTTAGGTCTGTAAGGGAAATTTTCAATCCTTACCCAGGAGCTTAACGTTGTGTCCTTAAATGGGAAGTTGCCCCGTTAGAGATTTGAATTCTTATTATTCTCTATCGTTACAGAACATCAGATAAACAAGGGAGCTGCATAAAGTCAGATCCTTACAGGATATTGCCCTGTTTTAAGCCTGTGATTCTTATTATTCTCTCTGTTTATGATTTCATTGTTACAGATCCTTCATCTGATGAACAAGGCTTACTGTCAGGTCCTGATGGGATAGGTGCAAATTTCCAGACTCCGGAATTGTGTAACTCTCCGCACTTCATTGTTTTCATTGCCATATTTTCTACCATTACTGTTGGTATGTCCCAGATTTGAATCCTTACAAGTTCTCTCTGGTTCTGATTCTATCGTTACAGATCCTTCATCAGATAAACGAGGGAGCTGCGTAAGGTCAGATCCTTACAGGATATTGCCTGGTTCAAGCTTTTGATTCTTATTATTTTCTCTGTTTATGATACTATCGTTACAGATCCTTCATCAGATAAACAAGGGAGCCTATGGACAGGTCCTCAAGGTGCAAAGGAAAGAGGATGGAGAGTCATACGCTATGAAGGTAAGATCTTGCGGGTTCTTCAGGGATTTTCAAAGATACATGCCCCTAAGGCTGGGTTCACATAGGAGTATACAGTATTCGCTATTTGCTATTCGGTATTTGGTATACTCTATACGGGTATAGCAGCCGTTCGATTTAAGCTATTTGCGTGCCATTGCAAAAACGAGCCGTATAGCTCTATGTGAACCCAGCCTAAAGCCATTGTCATAACGGGTAATTTGTGTTTTTTTCCAAGTGCCTGTCCTCCAGCTTGAATTGAGTGGCTAACAACTCTGTTGATTCCTTGCATTTTTGACATGGTGGTAGGTAGAGTGTGGCCACCATGCTTCTGCACACCTGTTAAAAAAAATGTGCACTTCCCTGTTTCCAACGTAAGGTTTTTCTGTGAATTGCGACATAGTCTAGAAACTTAAGCCCCTTTCAGATTGACACTCAACCAAGGGATGTCCTCCGGAGGATACCATTTGTTCACCCCTTGTTTCCTCTAATTTGAAAGTAACTTGAAAAAGACACCTGGTTTTACACGGCACAAACACAGCATGAACACAAGGTAAAATACACCCTAGACGGTCTAGGGTGTGTCTGGAGTGACATCCAGTGTGCGTCCTGTGTTCACCCTTGTTTATGGCAATCTGAATTGCCTCTGTACATACACACACACCAAGTGCACCCCAGATTTGAGTTGTGAACTGAAAGGTTGGCCGATCTTACCGTGTGTTTTGATAAGGATTACACTCCATGTTCGTACCAGACAGTGTGTCCTCCGGAGGATGTTCCGTGTATGACAATCTAAAAGAGGCTAGAGATCTGCACTACAGGTTGTGACCATAGCATTACAACTAAAAAAAAAATGTGGGTCAAAGGTCATATGAAACACTTGGATAGCTTCACTCCTGGTTTAACTTTGCATGTGCATGTACATTGTGCTTTTTGGAAACAGGGACTTCACTTTCCCCCCATCATTCAAGGAGAAGTCGTAAATCTGGGGAAAGAGGTAGTTGCCCAGGGGTAGTTGTCTGGAGTGGATGTTTGGAGGGGGAGAGCGATAGTAATTGTAGTTATATATATTGCAGCTATGGTGGATGGAAGGAAAAGCATTAAGGTAAAGGTTTTCAAAACCTGAATATGAAACTGAGATATATAAACCAAGCAATTTTCTAGTAAATTTCAAGGGATGCTCCAAATTTTATTGGCCAAAACAAAGGTGACCAGATATTTGTTTTGCCCCTTTTCTCGTGGGCCCGGCAGCCGCTGAGCAGCACCAGAAGGACGTTGCTCTATCCCCCTCTTGTTGAACGCCAAACAGGGAAGCAGCAACTATCATTTTTCAGCTGAACCTACATATGTTTATAATCATGTTGGCAAATTTAAAAAAAAAACAACATTATTTTAATTCTCATTCAGTTTTACTCCCTTTAAAGGAAAGAAAAAACCATACTTTTATAGTGGTTTTGCTGACATTTTTTCTCTGTAGAACATATTATAATATTTTGTTTTAGTTTTGGGAATGTGGGTTTGATGGGTTCTGTCTTACAATGTATCAGTGACACTAGTAATAGGGCATAAACATACTACATGTTTGTTGTTTATCTGGTGTATGAAGTAGAGAGGATAAGCTGTGGAATGGACTAGTGACTCTCAAGGAATGTCTCCTGTAATCTTGGGTCAATCCAGGACAAGATTTAGTTGAAAGCTGGCAGGAATAAGAGAAGAGAACCAGGGGCCCATTTCTCAGAACTGTCATAAGTCTAAGTTCGTGGACATCTCATTGAAACGTGTATTAATTCTATTATGTGTCCCTATGGGTTGTCCAAGAACTTAGACTTATGATTATTTTGAGAAACAGGCCCCTGACTGAGAAAGAGATATGGGTTGAAAATGGAGGATACTCTAAAGATAGGTAGAGACATTATATAAATAATGCATGCTCTACCATGCAACATACTAGATTATGTGGACGACAAATACTAAATTATCCCGAGGGCACATTTATTTCACCGAGGCCGTAGGCCGAGTTAAAACAGATGTGCACGAGCAAGCGCGGCGATTTCATGTCACGACTGGGGGGGGGGACGGAGACACTCGAAAGTGAAAAAAATACACTAAAAATTCGCATATTATTCAGAAACTAATGAAAATGTTTGCGAGCGCTAAGCGCGAGCCGAAAATTTTGCCTTGTAATAACATTTAGCATTGTATTTGACATACATTTTACCTCTTTATCAGCTTCACAAGCTAATCAGTATATAAAAATATGTTAAGTTTCAAAAATCGAGGGGGGGACGATCCCCCCCAGAAAAAATCGAGGGGGGGACACGTCCCCCCTGTCCCCCCCGGGATCGCCGCCAATGTGCATGAGGGATAATTTAGTATTTGGAGTTCACATAGTTAGTAATGTTGCATTAATAGAGCATGCACTATTTATTATAGTAAATAGACCCCTAGATATTTGACCTTGCCTAATCTGGTTTTATCTTTGCCAATGTTTGCCAAACTTTTGGTGATAATTAAGCTATTGTGACATATATTGTTGCTCCGCGTATCTATTGTTGTGCGCACCATTTACTGTTATTACGCGCTAGCGCAACAAAGCAATCGATTTCGCCATTCATTTTAACACAGGATAAAACCGTTCAACATAACAAAAAAGCGTTCAACATACCAGAATGTTGAACGACACGTGACACCCTTTCAACCAATCACAGCTCGTAAATTACGACCACTATTTACTATAAAGAAATAGTGCGTGAGTGAGCAGGGTAGAAAGGGTGGATATGGTTGTGGTAGTGAAGAATACGGTTTAGGGTAATGGAGAACACTTCCCATGTGAATAGATATAAATATGAATGAATATGCCAAAACCATGCCTCTGCCATATTATCCCAACCAAATACCTAGGTTAAATATTCATTTTATTCCCTAATGATTCCTTCTTAAGTGAATGCACTTCCTATGCATTTGTGCGAATATTCCTCAAGTGATATCTTAAACAGTTTGGGGATCACAATCCTGGAGCGTTCTCAAATATCACTGATGTGGGAATTTCCCTATCCCAGAATAGAGTAGAAGGGTAGACTGGAAGTGTAGGGAGTGGAACAGGTTGATGGCTTATCCTTTATTAGATATGCAGAATATTTTAATGATATAGGAAATAACGGGAAATATATGAATAGAGAGAGTTAGATTTAGAGAGATTGAGATTCAAAGAGAGAGAGAGGGAGAGAAATAGATCAAATGAATTTGATTTTATTACTGCTTCTTACAACGACTCACTTGCCCTTTAGATTTGACTTAATCCTGGCCTTAGATTTTATCACGACCCAATCCAAGATTAATGTCTTGATGAAGTTTCTTTTACCAAGAAACCTAGAACTTGGTATTGTAAGATAGATGCTCTAGAGGAGACTTTATGCCTACTAAATCAGACTTCACTGTCTTTGGCTAAGTTTCCTTTACCAAGAAACTTTGAATAATTTTATGGTAGATACTCTAGAGGAGACTTTGTCCTTATTAAATCAGACTCCACTCTCTTTGGTTAAGTTAAACTTAAAACATGGGAGTGGAATCGTAAGGTGGATGCTATAGACAAGATCCTATCACAACTCAATTGGGGTTTGATGTCATAGTTTCCTTTACCAAGACACCAGGAAGTATGGTCATTGAATCATAAGGTGGATGCTATAGATCTATAGATGAGATACTGTCAGTACTAAACCAGCATTCAATGTCTTGAAGTTTCCTTTACCAAGAAACCTAGAAGCATGGTCATTGAATCATAAGGTGGATGGTTCAATTTCTTGATGAAGTTCCTTTACCAAGTAACCTAGTAAAATGGTCAAGGAATTGTAATATAGATACTCTAGAGGAGACTTTATCCTTATCCAATCAGAGTTCACTGCCTTTGGTCAAGTTTGATTTCCTTTACAAAGAAACCTAGAAGCATGGTCATGGAATTGTAAGGTGGATGCTATAGAGGAGATACTATCACAACTCATTCGGAGTTCAATGTCTTGATAAAGTTTCTTTTACCAAGTAACCTAGAAAGGAATCATACATATAAGGTGGATACTTTGGAGTAGAATCCAAGTGGTCTCCCAAATGGCCTTTTCTTGGAAACTCACCTACTTAAAAGGATAGGATGATTTCAGAAGGAATAGCATTGGTTTCATTGCACTCTCATGTGACGCTATCTGATACCAAGTCATGTCAAGCCTGATGATGATGCATGCATCTCAAAAGGATGTTGAAGATGATGCATGATGTCAGAGAAATCAAGGGGCCTTAGTATAGAGATTTTTATTTCTTAATTTTTGTAAATTGATCTTACACTTTAGATTCATACATTTTTACAATTTTCTATACATTGATATACCTCTCCTCCACCTTCTCTCTTTCTCTTTCTCTCTTTCTCTCTCTATCTCTTTGTCTTTTCTTTCTCCTCTTTCTCTCACATCCGACTATATCTCTGTTGCCTCTTTTTTTCTATGATTATGTATTGGGTAAAGTCAAGGCAGGTGAAAGAGAGAGCAGGCAGATATAGGAGCTATGAATAAAATAAAACAATAGTACTGCATTCACAAGTGGAAAGAAAGAAATAGAAAACGGGAACAAAAAAAGAGAGAGACAGAAAGAGAGAGTTGTACAGTATTACAATGTATAAGGTAGTTTGATAGAGCTCAGCATAGTTCAGGGAAACATGGTCAGGGGAAGACAACTCTATATTTTTTTCAAATGCATCGGAAAAATACTAACCTTTGAAGCTTCCGATAGCTGATACTGGGGCACGACCTAGATAAATCTGAGCTTGATTTAGGTTACTGTCGTAATTCAAGCTATTTGTCTGCCTCACCCACCCCCACGTATACAGTGTGTATAAAAAAAAGTTTACAACTAGAGAATAATCATATTCCGGGCTCATCTATTTTGGCAATGTATATGTACTATTACAATCAAAGAGCAACTCTATACCTTTGCAATGATTTTTTTTTTCTTGCATTGCAAATGCCACCCATAACCAAGTAAATTACAAATGGAGATGACTAGTACAAAATCAAGTTTTTGCAAGTTTTTGAGACTGACAATGTTAGAGCTAAATCTCAAAGCTTAATTTAATGTGTTAAGCTGAAGTCTGTGGTTTTAAACTACAAAGCTGCCTCCATTTGAGATCCTGGATGAAATGGTTAATTCAAGACCCATGCTGTCCGTCCTAGTTACATTTGATTACTCAAGACGTGGGACAAGTTTTGATTTCAACTCTTGCTGACTGTCTTTTGGTTACTTTGCATATTCTAAAAGCCACTATTCAGTCATACATGGAGTCATTTTTCTATCAAGAAAAAGAACCTGTGCAACCCATGTGTGACAGACTAATACTAGTAAATAATTTTTAAAAAATCTTAAAGAAGCACGGTAATAAGTGTCAATGAATAAAGATTCAATGCAGAAGAAGTAGAAGTAAACAGATTTATTGCTTTAAAAAGAAAAGTTTACAAATCATGCATAAGGAAGTAGGTGAAAATGAATCGACATGTAGATCAAGATGTGTAATATTTAAAGGAAATGTTTTCAAACCGTGCCCTAGCCATTTAGTCAAGTATTAATGTCAAGTATCAATCCTTTTGTTTCATACTTTGAGGAAATATAACATTACAGGAAAGACGAGTTAACTTTGTCGAGAGATGACCTGGCGTGACTTGTTTGCGTCTCCCAGAATTCATCAGAGGTCACTGCTCTTCTTATTGCTTCCTGTCCTGAAATTAGATAATGATTTGAGAATAGCGTTAGACTAATGATACATGACATGTACAGGCAGGAATATTATGGATGAAAGCCAAAAGGAATACGATATGGAAAACATGTTATGGGTTTAGTTGTAGTCACACACACCCTTGTCAGACATGGTGCATTAAAAAAGGTCTGAATTTTTAGACTGCACATAGTGTCTGCACATTGTGCCCTCATGAAGCTGGACTAGACTTTACTCAAGTCCCAATTCATTTTTTTGAAAAGTCTAAGTCATTGTTTGGAGACCATAATGATGGAAATGCTAAATGTGGACTTATTGCATTGTTGCTTGATACTTTTAAAAGTACTTGTAAACATTTGAAAATATAAACATGAAAACCACTCTTGTTTTTAATGTGAAACAGCATTATATTTGTAATACTTATGGTATGAATTGTATTACAAATTACCCCTTGGCACTAAAACAAAATTGTGATGGTGGGTATTCATACCACCAAAATACACGTAATTGATACATATAAATCTAATAGTTCTTGTTAAAAATTGAATATTTCATTTCTTTACCTACTTTTAATGAATGTCTTTAAACTTCTAAAAAGTATTATAGGCCTATATATTTTATTTTGTAAGCATCCAGTTTTTTCTTTCATAATTGGAGAACATTAAAGGGTATGGACAAACACAAGGGCCTTCTGTATTAAAATACAAAGAAGACTCTTAATATCTCATACTACTTATCTCTTTTTTAAAGTGCCAGAAGGGCAGTAACTCATACATTATACAGAGTTATCGCCCTTATGGCTCTCTCATCAGGCAATCTGGCAAGGGCATTAGTACTTGAACCTGAATCTTCGTTAGCCCCGGACCAAGGTCAAAAGCAATGCATGATTAGACTCCAAGAGGCCTGGAATCTTGCAACGAGGTCGATACAATCCCTTGATCGTCTGCATTCTTGGCTGGAATTCTTGAGATGGTTTGGATGTGACTTCTGTCTCAATGTTTTCACCCCTCGTGATTTGTACATGGCTTTATAATAACTGATTGGCCATCGATAAAGCATGCAGGAATTATTTTTATGTTAAGGGTTAAATGTACTGGTGTTTAAAGTGAGATTCATATTAGTGTTTTGACTCAGTGTGACTTATGTGTTTGATGTATTCTATAATGTTTGAAGACCCTTTGGGTATGTTTATATTGCTAGGTATTTGAAAGAGCTCTTCTTCTTTTGTATGAGTTAGTAGTGTTGTACATCAGGTTTTTTTCTCTAAGTTGGGTAAGCCAGTAGATTTGTGCATCATTTGGCTTGATAGGTTAGTCATCCCGTCTGAAATACCTTGAAGGTTACAATAATCTGATTTTAATTCCCATAATGTAATTTACACTTAAATGCAATATTCAATGATTGGTTTTATTTTACATGTACAATCTGACTGGGAGCATGTATATGTATGCCATTTTTGTTCACAAGTTGGGAAAACTCGCAGGGACACAATTTTGTGATTTTATAATCTTTGTGTACTTAATTAATACTTTAAGGTCAGTCCAAAACATTGCTGTTAATTACTGTGAGCCAAGAGTAATTATGCAGCTTGCCAAAAACCTTTCACGGTGTTGCATGCTCTACATGCCCCCTTCTCGGTATTTGGAAACTATCAGATGTTTAGGATTATGGTATTATAAGGGTGCAATTAAACACTTTATAGATCAAGGTCTATTGGAATGTTGTGACAGGATTATTGGGGGGCCCTTACGTGGGCTGCCTATTTAAAATGAATGTGCGCAAGACAAAGAAGAGAGGTCGTAAGTAATTAATCAGTTTATTTATAGACTGAGAAGCACTTGTAAGATTTAAAAAAAAAAAGAGATACTAATGTCCCGAATAGTGAGTGTGATAAACACAAAAAAGATTGAGTGCATGAACCTTTCAAAAAGATACAAGATTCACAGAATTTTCATTATAGGCATTGTTAACAACTGGTGAAAATTTTTAGCTTCTTGTTTCACAATATCAATGTTTGCTTTATAATTCATTGTACTCTATCAGACTTGGCAAAACAACCAAGAAATGCACGATATATCTTTTAATCAGCATTTTTTAAAAATTTTCAGACAGCAACTTATACTCAGAAAAACACATGAAAACCTCAAGGAGGTTATTGTATCTATTTTTTAATTTCTTTAAAAAATGTGTGAAATAGAGGACAGTCCTAAAAAAGAAAAGACTTGATATTCAAGCTTTCTTGGGATGGTTCATGAAAATGACGGATTAAAATGTGTTCATATCTTCATAAGAAAGCCAGGATTGATGACTAATAATAATTGCAACAAAAAAGAAGGAGAAAAAAAGAAGAACTGCTTTTCCAATAAGAGAGAGCTAGTGGAGTAAAGTTGAGTACAAAAGAGACTGAGCTTTTGATCATAGCTTAATCTTTGTTAGAGTTTAAATGACGCCATATAGGCCTATAGGAATATAAACACAAAACAAAAAGAAAGTTCCCCCTATTTCAGATGTCAATAATTTTTTAACCAGGAGGAATTAAAAAAAATCTAATTATATGTCCATGTAGGGAATTTAATTAGCTACCATAGGACCGGATTTTAGGAAAAATCATCAAGTCATGCTTCAGTGATTAATGGTTGAATGCAAAAATGTCATTTTTAGAAGTTCACAAGCCTCAAATCACAACTTTGATTCAATGATATCGGACCCATTTTCACATTTTGAACAATTTACATGTCAGAATTTATGCAAAACGTGCTTCCCAACATACGGAAACGAAATTTGCGTCAAAATTCACGGTTGAGTGAGCATGCAGCAAAAATTGCCCAAACTGCGATTTTTACTTCTTTGCCATGGTAAAATCGATCAAATGTGAGGGAATTCCTGTTTTGGAAGTGTATGCAACCAATATCCATCCATTCACGGTTGAATGAACCCATCAATCAACCAAAAACTAGGCCATTTTAGAATTACGAAGAGTCGTTGTAGTAATTTTATGCACTAGAAAGCATCTCAATAACATTTTTGGGGTTTTATTTATATTCTTTGGGCAGGTGTCAGTGATCCTATGGCATTTATTTAAAAATTCATGCTTCAGTGAGCACGTGAGGCTAGAAAAGCCCTTTTCTCACGTACGGACTAAAATTCAAATTCTTACTTTGATTGAATATAACAATTCTTTTCGGGGAGTACTTTTTATTTTATTTTCATAGAAATCCCCATGTTTCACGCCTCAGTGGGCACTAGATACAAGAAAATCATGAAAATGAGAAGAAAGTTTCAGGCTTCGTCACGGTTCAGTGACTTTTCGAATACGTAATTTGAGTAACGATCATGTTAGTTAGAGACCAGTTGAGCTATGTGCAAAGTTTCATCAATAATTCACAGTCAAATGGACAAAAACTGACAATAAAATATGCCAAATTTCACTTTTGTTAAACTTTTGTTAAACCTCTGTACATAAAGTCAATGGAGGAGGAAATCAATACCTGACAAACGTGAAATTCAGCCAATTTCATCGATGATTTATTGTTAATTTGACCGTGAGTTATGTCCAAGACTTGGCACACAGCTTCAACTGATCTCCAACTCAATGATCTTTATTCAAATTACGTATTCGAAAAGTCACTGAACATGACGAAGCCCCAAACTTTCTTCTCATTTTCATGATTTTCTTGTATCTTGTGCCCACTGAGGCGTGAAACATCGGGATTTTTTGTGAAATAAAATCAAAATACTCCCCAAAAAGAATTGTTATATTCAATCAAAGTAAGAAATTTGAATTTTAGGCCGTACGTGAGAAAAGGGCTTTTCCAGGCTTACGTGCTCACTGAAGCATGAATTTTTAAATAATGCCATAGGATTCATTGACACGGTCAAGGAATATAAATGAACCCAAATTGTTATTGAGATGCTTTCTAGTGCATAAAATACTATAATGACTCTTGGTAATTCTAAAATTGCTATATTTGTTTTGATGATGGGTTCATTCAACATGAATGGGATGGATATTGGTTGCATACACTTCCAAAACTGGAATTACCTCACATTTGATCGATTATACCATGGCAAAGAAGTAAAAATCGCAGTTTTGGCAATTTTTGCTACATGCTCACTCAACCGTGAATTTTGACGCAAATTTTGTTTCCGTAAGTTGGGAAGCACGTTTTGCATACACTCTGACGTGTAAATTGTTTAAAATCTGAAAATGGGTCCGATTCCATTGAAACAAAGTTGTGATTTTAGGCTTGTGAACTTCAAAAAATGACATTTTTGCATTCAACCATTAATCACCGAAGCATGACTTGATGATTTTTCCTAAAATTCGGTCCCATGGTAGCTAATTAAATTCCCTACATGGATATATAATTAGATTTTTTAAATTCCTCCTGGTTCAATAATTATTGATGTCTGAAATAGGGGGAACTTTCTTTTTGTGTTGTGTTTATATGTGACTCATCATATCGAAATCAGACACAAGTCGCCAGAAAAGAGTCAAAGATTGCAACAAAACAATCCATTTTTAAAGGCTTCCCCCTAATCATTTCTACTAATTTTTTTTTTTATTTTATTTTTATTTTTTTTTTTTTTGCAGAGCATACAAGAAACATTGACATTTCAGAAAATCAGAAAAATATTTCCCCCAAAATAAGACAATTTTGATTATTTTGCCGATTTCCTCGACACTGTGCTAAATTTGCTCGGCGACTTTTGTCTGATTTCAATGTGATGTGTCACATATAGAATAGAATGACAAAATAGTGTAATTCTGTCTCTGACAAAGATTCTGCTATAGGATCGAAAGCTCAGGCTCTTTTTGACTCACTAATATAGCACATATCACTTTATTTATCAGAAGTTACTTTAATTGCTCCAGCAATGATAAATGGTATTTGAATTGAGCAAATTTAGTTTTCAATTAGTTTTGATAAGGCTTTGGATTGGAATTCACAGGACAAAAATAAATACAATTACAGGAAAAAAAAAATCCTGAAACAAAAAAGACTGCAAATATTGCTCCTGAAAATAGTTTGGACATTTTCATGGTAAATGCCTCCCGTGAATAATTCTTGGAAGCCATTTATGATGATCAGCATAATTTTCCTTTGTCAGATTTAATAATTTTTTGAAGCTATTGTAATTGAAGAGCCTTTTCGTTGCAATTTGGAAATTTGTATTCTTTTTTTTTTTCATGGCGGAAATATTCCCATTAGATTTTTCATGTCTTGCAGATATTACCATGCTGTCAAACTTTGGTTAACTTTTGTACTTTTTATATATGCATTTATGAGGCTACATATTGTCATAGTCACAATGGGTCTTGCATCAGTCATTCATCTGCTCTGCATCAGATTTTTCAGAAAATCCTTACTTTGAATGCATGGAGGTGCCTGTTTTTTTTTTCAGGTACGGAGAAGCAAGGTGTCCGTAGTGGCCTGGATGTTGTCACAATCACAAAAAGGTGACTTCTGTGTTGAGGAATAAGCGCAAACATGTCAAATTATTTTCCATTGGTTAACATGATGATATATTCTAAACCCAATACCAAACTTGTTGGATTTAAGGATCATTTCTTCAGAAAACAAATTCAAAGGAGCATCATTCTTAATTCTTAATTCCCTTAGTGTCAAGATACCTTGTAATACATTTGGATACATTTGTAATCAGACTTCAAACACGGACAGAAAAAAAAGGAGAAAATCTGTTTTGCGGCTCAGTGGGAACACCCCACCTCTCACCAAGGTGCGAACCCGAGCAAAACATGGATGACAAAGGTATTAAGCCATGAACAAAGCCCGACGTCGTATCGTAATTATCGACTTCTCGTTGGCTTCCATTTACTCAACGATATTCCTAGGGGGAGACCGGGAGCGCTGGAGCAATCAAGCGAGTAATATTGCAGCCATTTGGCGGCAATTTAGTTCGACACCGGGCTGCATGCGCCGATGATGATGATGACTGTATGATGCGTGTATACCTGAGCTCCAGTATGCCTTAAAGGGACATGTTAAATTGTCTGCAAGTTAATAAGAAAGATTGCACCGCGTATGGCTTTCTTTCAAGTCATATTTGTTCAGCGTACACCTGGCTTGTCTTGATAATGAGGATGGTGATGTTACTGATGAAGGCGCTCTGTATGAGCATGTGTTTCTGCCTACAAACTCTGCTATACCTTAAAGGGACATGTTAAAGTGTCCAAAAGAAAGTAAGAAATTTGTTCAGTTTACACCAGTCTTGTCTTTTCTAAAGATAATAGTGATTGTTACTTATGGCTCTGTAGGTGCATGTGTTTCTTCCCCTCAAACTCTGCTATGCCTTAAAGGGACATGTTAAAGTGTCCGCAAGATAATAAGAAAGATTGCGACAGCATAACTTCCTTTCAGATTTGTTCAATTTACACCAGGCTTGACTTAATAATGATGATAATGATGTTGTTACTTATGACGGCTCTGTATGAGCATGTGTTTCTTTCTTTCATACTTCTCTAGGTGCCTTAAAGGGACATGTCAGATAAAGCAAAAGTTATTGAGTTTAAAATTTTGCTTTAGATTCCAAATTAACCAATGGCACCTGCTCTGTCAAGGTGCAGTAATTGCAAAATTACATCCCTCTAGTTTCAGAACAAAATGTATTAAAAAAGACCAAAAAAAATCAAAAAATCCTAGAGGCATTATTGTTCATATTGCCTTTTGAATACATTATTTAGTTGTTATTGTAGTCCAGCAATCATTTCAAAGCAGTATTTTAATCTTTAATCACATTTTGTGAAGCTTTCCTTGTATACTTTTACCTGTATGGTGATCAATACATTTTTATGTCCTATATTTGACACTAAATGCAACATATTTGTCTTCATCCCAATGAAATATTACAATCACTGACAGCATGTAAAGCCCAACATCTCAGATTTTTGCAAGGGTCCACAAAAATCCTTAAAAGTTAATCTTTCCTTACATGGGATGAAAGAGCCAATCCTTGAAATGCCATTTAATATCAAGGTTAATACATTGTTATGTATTTGTTACGCTGAGAGTCAGAAAGGCATTATCTTGTAACTTAACAGCACCATTAGCGACCTTCTGCTTCTAACAGCAAATGCCATGTCTTCTGTGGAGTTGTACAATATGCCATAAATGGCAGCCTTTCCTAATGGCTTTTATTCTGATTACTACTGAGAATAAAATAGGTCAGTATCTGGGAGGCTTGATGAAGTATGCAATGGATCATGAACATTACTTATTATTTCATTGATACCTGTATGATTTTGATGAGTTCCGCATTTAATAGCTGCTGGTTTGGTTCGAGGCAAGAGTAAATTGAAGATGAAGAAAAGACAGAAAAAAAGGAGAGAAGGTAAGACGTAGAGAGAGGGAGAGGGGGGGGGAGGGTGAGAGAGAAAGTCAGAGAAAACCGAATGGAACAGCAAAAGGGGAAAGATCGAGAGACAGAAAGATTCCTGCCATGTCCGACATACTATACATGTAACATATAAATTATAAACACAATAAATGAATATTGATACTAGATTTGGATTCTAAGAGATAATAATAAGTGACCATGTTGCAGTTACAAATGTGGACAATATAATCTAAACTTCTTGCTTGGTTTTCACTGTTTTTAAAATTACATTTATGACAAATGAAATGTCTTTGCCTCGGCAGTTCTTTGAAAATGTGTTGATTGTGTATGAATCAGATTTGTATTGATCTTGCTTGATAATTTTCTGTTATTGTGATTGATTTTATTCTGGAACTTGAACAATATTTGAAGGAAAGTGTCAGCAAAATGTAAGAGCAGAGTGACCTCAAATATTATCTAGTCTATCTTCTCCTAGCATATCTAATCCAAATAGTTTGATGTAAGATAAAGTAGTAATGTTCATCATCACTATTGTCCTCATCATCTTCAGTATTTACTGCCCTCCAATTCAACATTAAGAATTGAATTTTACTCCGATACCTCTTACTTTATTTACCAAGCACATAGTGGTTGTCCATGAATAATACTGTATACGCTGAATATTTTGTGGTGGTTTAATTTTCGCGAACTTTGTGATTTTAAGCAAATGGAAGAGAAATATATATTGTAGACAGTAAACAAAATTATCCTCAAAAGCTATTTATTTTACCCACCCAAATTTTACAACAATTTTCTGTTACAATGTAAATAATTTGATTTCAAGAATGAACACTTTCAGGTTTGACCTTTGATAGTAACAGTATTTTGTTTCTTACATAATTTATTGTTTTAAGTATATTTTGACATTTGAATGTTTGTATCTTTTATTTTTGTAAACTGAATGTATTTCAGCCTTCCGGCTACCATATTCAGCTTTTTAATTAACCATTCAACAAACATGTGAAGTAAAATTTATTTTGATGATTGTTCCTTTTATTCTCTCTCTCTCTCTCTCTCTTAGGTTTTATCCAAACTTGAAGTGATACGAAGTGAAGCCATTAAACAGTGCAAGGAGGAGGTTAGCATACAGGTAAAAAACATGATTTATTTATTTGTTTATTTATTTATTATCAATTCGGCAATATTACAATATATAATTAGAATACAACAATGCATTATTAAAAACAGAACCATGGATGGGTACGTGTAGTTTAGCTGCCTGGGTTTGGGAAAAGCTAACTTGATAACTGAACTGAGGGTCTCTGTCCCCGACTAAGCTAAATGATATCTCATTTATTTTCATTTATAAAATCACCTGCTTCTTCTCTTCTGATCACTATCAAGATCCGTTCCCACATGGTTACTCTCTAAATGTAATTAATTTCCACTCTTTCAAGGAGTTAAACGAAGGACAACATGTTTTTCAATGGAAAACGTCTCTGAGAGGAGTGAAAGTTGTTATTTGGATAACAAGTTTCTTCTCTTATGGAAGCTGACAATTTGCTTCCACACTCATTTTAGATTGAAATTTTACCACTCGAAAATTTGTTGTCCTCCGTTTCACTCCCTTTTCCACTCTTTCCACTCGTTTTACATTTAGAGAGTAGCCTAGCTTAAGAAAAAGGTCTCCTGTACAGACTGTATAAAAAAAAAAGTACAACTGTAGCTTAATGGGTTAAACATCTATATAGGCTATCAGTAGGCAATATAATGTATAATGTGTTGCTGCCAATAAATCCTTCTGTTAGCGTAATCATTGTATGATTGATAATAACACCTTTATCAAGCTTGAAGATAATTCAAGAAATGATATTTTCAACCTTTCTATAGGTCCTTTCAATAGCTGAGAGCCAAAAGGGAGTTAATTCCACCTTGTTTCATATCTCTAAAGGGAAATTGTCAATTGTTCTAAACCCATTTGGCCATGCGTTTTGAGTTGGGCCCTTAAAAAGGTGGAGTTGTGACATCTGCTCCTAAAATATGATGTTGTTTATACATTTATTCAATAACTATACAGCCCTTATTGCTGGTTTTGGTCTTAAATTAAAGCTCTGATGTAGGACAACAAAATACTTGTATCAAAACATGTAAAAAAATTCATCATTTTCTGTTAATTAACTGGTAATAAACAAATATCTGGGGTGGAGGAGGAGCCGCGCAGGAGGAGCCGCGCAGCAAATTTGGCAAATGTGCTGTAATGAGTTAAATCAAGTTCACAGAAGAGTGTTTTTGGATTGAAATGAATACACCCTGCTGAAATAATCAATTTAGCTTGATTTTGATAGTTTATTATATTAGTCCAGGAATTTTAATTATCTTGATTACAGTAATTGGCCATGCTTCTTGAGATTGTCCTACAAAAAGGTTTAGTTTTCACAACTACTCCTCAAAAGTGATTTTGTTTATATTTACTCAATCATTGTCAATGAATAATTAATAAATTGATTTTAAGTGCATTTCTGAACTCCTCAGACATTCAGCTTGAAGAAAATGTATACTTTTATGGGGTAAATATAGATTTTGAAAAAGCTAGAGCCACTTTCAGTGAAATGTGCGCGATTAGCACAAATTTTGAGTGTGTCACACAACATGGGCCCAACTTTAAACGCATGGCCATTTGTGTCTGGTGCCCATTTGGCCTCATCCCACATGGTCTAATTCCATTTAGTCTACATGTACAACCAATTTGTCTAAATGCCTTTTAGTCTAAATGCCACTTCACCTATTTCATATGTTGTCTAATTCCCATTTGGTCCAATGTCCATTTCGTCTAATATCCAATTGGCCTAACACCTGTAACAGACTGATAAATAGACCAAATATTCATTTGGGAATTAGACAAAACGGCAATTAGACAATTTGGGTAATTTGACCAAGTGGTCATTAGACTAAGTGAGAATTAGACCAAGTATGTATTAGACAAGGGGAAGTTAACCAAAATGTTAGTAGACCATATGGGTTTAGCCCATGTGGTATTAGACAACCTGAAAATTGGACCAACTGTTGTTAGACAAAGTGGATATAAACCTTCTCTAATGCCCTTCTGGCTCTTAGCCAAAGGTTCCAAAAAGCAGCTACATTACCCGTGTGAAACTCGAGGCTGGAGCTCATCAATCATTGGGCTCATTACTCATCTAGCGTCTATTGTCTACCTTACTGATATCATAATGAGATTAAGTGTGGGCAGGTGCCCTAATCAGGCGGTATCGAGAGCTCTTAGATGACATGAATATCACCCCATTACCTCACGAGAATGAAACGTGATCAAAATCCTGAAAAAGCAGACAATCGGTGGATGTACATGTATCTAGATCAATTAATTTATCAGAAACACTAACTTTCTCACTTAATTTCGGGCCTGCATACAAGAATTGATGTTGGTCTCTATTGTTTGCATTGGAATAGAAGTCACTTTTTTCCGTTCTATAGGAAAACACTTCCGGACTCTTTATGCCCATTCCCCCCTTATTTCTTGGTTTTAAACTCTTTTTCCCGGCTTTGTTGGTAATGTTGTTCTTGGTTGTAACATGGCATCTGTGCAGCTGCTTTTCAGAGAGCACTGCGTGGTCCTGTCAGTTGTCACAACCAGCAGCCAATTGATTGAGTTCTGTGGCGTCAACTGCCTCTGGACGAAGTCTAACCAAATGCCGTGAAGGAATCGCTCCAAGATGAAAACCAAATTTAAGTCAGCTGCCTGTGATTTTGTGGTCGGTTATGGTAAAGAGGAAAATAATTCTTTTGGTTTTATTCTTGGTCTTCACTTTTCCATTCAGGGATGTCAGCTTTCAGGCTATTGCCTGATTTCAGGCCCTGGAACCTTATCATTTTAGGCTTTCAAAACTTTTTGTCATTGGACAGAATACATGTACATGGGGTAAAAAACCAATTAGGTTTCTTTTCAGGGCCTGTGAGTAAAACCAACAGGCAAACCTATTCATCTTAAAGATAATTCGAACTCATCTAATTGTCTGTAAATCTCATTCCAAGTCATCTTGAGCTTATTTTGAAACTTGAGCTAGATTTGCTTTTTTCCCTCGAAATAGCATGCTAATTGAGTGGTGCTGCACTAGCCTGATCCCATCATGCACATATATGGGGCTTGTTAGTGAAAGCTTGAGGTCTGGTCGTAAAAACAAATCCCAAGTTTAGCTTGGGCTAGTGAAGCATCGACTTCTTGCTTGACTGATTTTTCGCCCCCCCCCCCCCCGAACCCACATTACAGCTTGCTATTTTCCTAGTGCAGCAACGCTTATTAAGATCCATTCAACCTGCAGCCGATCAGGTGCAACCCAGCTTGTTGTTTCCTTCGCCGTCTATTAGACTTTACCCGATAGCCATGATCAGCAACCCCTGCTTTATTTTTAGAGTAGTATATTAGTCAGGAAAGCAGTGAACTCATGAGGCATCTTGTTATGGTTTGTGTACTTCGCTAGACAGACGTTGTTGATCATGCCTTGGTCTAATGCAGCCGTGCCATCTGGCTAAGGATTGGTTGATTCCATAACGTGTCCCCTGACACCCGTGACACCTTAAACCTTAACTTAATCTAAACTTAAGTCGAACCATAATGCTAAACCTTAACCTAAACCATAACGCTAAACCTAACCTTTATCGGAAGGTTTAGGGTTAGGATGTCATGGTGCCAGCTTATGGAGAAACCTCTAAAGAACTTTCAGACTATTTTTGTTGATACAGTTTTGTTATGTTATGAGTGTTGAAATGTTGTTTTCAACATTCATCTTCTACACTCCCCCTATTCTGTTGGCATCATTCTCTTCTGATTCCCTCTCCCTCATTTTCTTCCCTGTCCTTCATCACTTTCTGTTTCCTATTCTTTCTTTACCATACTCTCTCCTGTATCAGTTATTCTCTTGTAACCTATATTTCATTTATTTCAATGCTCTTTAATATTCCTTTGGGTTTTTATATTTCATGTTTGGTAGACTAAAAGAAAAATGATAAAATCAGAACAGGTAATTCCCTGAAATGTGCAAATTCATATATAAACTGCATTTTCTGACTTTAAATGTGCTACATTTATGAGAACATGTATTATCATGATCTAATTCCCTAGCATTCCTAAAACTGTCTAGATTGGAAGATTAATGAGACCAAATGTAATTAGGTGTCATGTAATAAGCTAAATACCTTTTCCCTTGCAAATAACTCAACTAAGTTAACCCAATTTGATTTTAAAATGAAGTCATGCCTGATTCTCTGATCATGGTAGTTTCATTAGCCCAAATATGCCAAAATGATCAGAAAAAGAAATCTTAAATGCCAAAACTTAAATGGTTTGCGAACTGACATTTCTGGTCATGCTCTAGATAAATTATGACAGAAATTAATTGAAAATTAATACCTCACTGCATGACCCCTGTTACACCCGGTTATTTCGCAGCGACGCATAATGTCACGCCAGCAAATTATTTACATCTGGGACTAACATTTGACGTCACCATCCGAAAAACGTGACTGGGATTCTAACCTCGGTCATATTTGTATCAGTTTGAGGCTGATGCAGAGAAAATCACTAAAATTAATCATATGATAGACAAAGCAAATCAGGCAACAAACTGATCCAGAACGTACCATTGTTCAAATCCCAGTAAAAAATCTAAAATTTGCATAACCTTTTTAATTGAAGCTCTCTGGTTTCTGAGCTTTCCATTTAATCCAGGGTTGCTGATTGCATATAACGTAATAGAGGAAAGTATGGGCTTGACAGGGCCTCATTTAAAATATCTTATGGTGATTAGCAAGGGATAAGTCATAGGTTATAATTATTCCTTGAACTCCAAGGTGGACCACTCTTTTCAACGATTACTGAAAAACAAATAGCAACAGCAAAAGTTGGTGATTAGATTTAAATGCTTTGACTATAAATTTGTATCACACAAATAATTAAAGGGTTGATTATTGACTGGATAACCTATGACTGATCCCTTGCTAAACAAATGTTTGATAATATGTTGAATGCACAGATAAAGTGATTTACGTTTTCTGAGTAAACAGCAATTTATGGATTTTACACTACACAAGATATAAAGAGAGAGTACCTCGCAAGACATAATTATGAAATCTTTAAAAATCTATACCTTTTATATTCTTTGCCAGATTTTAATTAAATATTTATCAGCAAGTTTTCTCATTACTCTGCATAAACAACACAATTATCTCCAGAGAATAATTTTCCTTCTCATATATGAATAGTTTCGGTTGATGGGTAAGCACTTCCAACAAAGTATGTGCAGCCCTATGTTAAAAAGTTTATTTCGTGTAGCAACTTTTTAACATAGGGCTGCACATCACTTTATTTGTGCATTCAACATATTATCAAACATTTGTATGTACACCTGTGTGAAATGTATTCCTTCACATTCATTAAAATTCATGAATAAAAGGGATTTTATGTAATCTACATTTTACATAAAATTTTGTAACATTTTTTAAAAGGCAATATACATGTACTACATTTACATCTACCAAAGATAGCACTCTTTGTAATTGTGAGTGTGTTTAGTAGTCAATGCAGATTTAATGTGATCAACACTAATATCCTCATTGTTCTTCTGCAATGTATATCAGGGAAACAAATCTGTTTCCCTTAAGTGCTTATCGTCCTTCAAATTGCAGCTAATAGCCTGTTATTGTTCAGACCTGCCCAAATTAAGTCTGAAAACACCACTATCTAGTGTATTGTTCCAAGCTGTGTATTGAACCTACTGGGGAAGCAATCAGCTTTCAAGCTCTTTAGCATGAAGTGCCTTTGGGTGTTTTCAGATAGTTTTTGATCTAAAGGCTAGAAAGCAGGGCTGTATGTAAAAGGTTTTCTGTTAAAAACCAAGGATTTGCATTCAAAACTGTTTCTGATCTTAGGGTTTTATTTAACCTGTTTTTTTTTTTTTCTTCTTTTTTTAAAAAATTTTATATGCAGAAATATTGCAGTCTACTCTAAATATTATAGAATTATGGCGTGGCCATTAAAGATGGATGCATTATGTATTTTCTACCCAATATTCATTTTTAAATCTTTGGTTTAAATCTTTACAAGTAATCTTCCTTCTTGAATTTAGGCCTTCATGTATGACCACACCCCTATAGACAGACGACCATCCGATACCGATGTACAAAGAATTTCCAATGGACAATAAATATATTCAATTCAATTCAATCAAGATTCAAGATTCAATTTTATTTCCGTTCATAAATATTAGCATAAAATAACCATTTGTACACAAATCGTCAGGGTTTTAGACCTGAGAATCTTTGTCATGAAATAGGGCAGTAAGGGGGCATGTTGTCTGATGCAAATCTGATTCCTCGCTCAAGATAGGTGTTTCCTTTTGCTGACCCCCGACCCCCCCTACCCCCTGACCCCTGATACTAACCCTTGACCTAATAAACTAAATGTTTTACGGCATGCAGGGTCATCATCATGTATAATTTATCTTCTGTTTGTCATGAAATGTTATTTTTGGTAAATCAAATCGATTTTAATTACAAACCTTCGGATTAGGGTTAGGATACCAATGGTGCCAGGGGTCAGGGGTCTGTCATGTCTTCTGTTTGTCTTTGAGTGTTATTGTTGGTAAATAAATCAAATCAAATCAAATCAAATCAATCTTAACTGCAGACCTTAGGATTGGGGTTAGGATATCAACAGTGTAAGCCGGTAGCACATTGAAAGACCCATTTATTGTACAAAGTAATTACAATAAAGTCCATGTAGCCAAAAATGCCTCATTGGGCCCTTGACGGGCAATAAACTTAAAGGAAGACAAGCAATCAATATCAAGGAATCTCAAAAAGGCCTCAACTAAATTACAAGAAAAAGAAAATTGGATTTCACACTTGGAAAAGTTTCACCTTCAAACAGAAGTATTGGCATCAATAATGCATGAACTGACGATGGGGAGAGGTCAAATTTGGAGAATGTTTCTTATTTGCAGTTCATTATAGTCAATTCATCTAAAAAGGAAGAGGTTACAGGGTGGAAAACAGGAGATTTGTATAATACATACAGATGTAAATGGTACAAGAAAAAGAAAATTAGATTTCACACTAGAAAAAGTTTCACCTTTAAAAAAAAAAAAAGATTTAGAGAGGTGAAAATTGGTGAGTATTTTCGATTTGAAGTCCACTAAAGTTAAGGGCCCGAATTCACAAACGTGGTTTAGTTAGTCCATGGTCTAAATCCGTGGTTTAAACCCCTGATTTAGACCATGGACTAACTAAACCACGTTTGTGAATTCGGGCCAATATGTCTAGAAGAGTGAAAGTGATGAGAGAAAAAAATTTCCCCCCTGCTCTTTAAGCTCGGTGAACAGATGTAAAAAGCATACAAAAAGAAAATTGAATTTCACAAGATTGCTAGCAAAAGTCTCACCTTGAAAAAAGGTCTTTCCATACATAGAAATGATAAAGCGTTGAAAATGGGAGAATATCTCTGATTTGCAGTCTGTTAGAGTTGAGTCATCTCAAAAAGAAGAGTGTAACAGTAATGACACTGAGATTTTTTTGCTGTATAAGCTCGGTGTAGATGTGAAAAGGCCCCGAAGCAATAACGAGCCGCAGATGGTGGTTTCATTTTAGTTGAACCTGTGATTTGCACCCTGGTTCATACTCGATTAACCATAGAATGTTTTCACCAGATGCTAGCTAGGGTCCATTATCACTTATTAACTTCTGATAGCTCTTCATGTCTAGCAGCTAGTAGGGGCTCTGGACAATGTTATTCCCTCTCTCCCACAAAATATACTGAAGTAGACCTATAGTTCACTAAAATGCCCCTATGTTGTATGTGCTTTTTATTCATGTCAGTAATTTTATGTTTATAGATTCGTATTGTTGTGAAGGAGATTCAGTTTTTTTAGGGGGAGTTGGTCTAGAGGTGTCATGGTTGAGTGGTTTAAAATCTTGACTGAGGATTCAAAGGTTGTGGGATCAAACCCCCACTGCCCTAGTATACCCTGTCAACTAAATCAATGCACATTGGCCATCATTTTGTCAGGTGTAAACTGTGGGGAATTTATAAGGGTTTCATAAAAACCTGAAGTAAAGGAGGGGGGGGGGTGTTTCATTGAGTCATTCTTAAGAGTTAAGAATGGATTTATGAACCACTGGAACATGTTGTCAGGTGCCATTCTAATCACATACATAATAATTTAGGACAAGAAATAATCATTAGTCTTCAGAAAGTCTTTCATAACTTACAAACAACTTGGTGAAACACAACCCAGAGCTGTGTAATAATTCCAGAATTCTTTAAAGTGTTTAATGACATCATGCCATTATATGAATAATTGCCCCGTTTAAAAAAAGAGAAAAGAATACAATGCCATTTTATTGATTATTAACATCCTTATATTGTTGTTCGGCCTTTGATTTTTCTTCATGGAAAAGTTACCTTGCAGACAAAATCAATCAATTATGAAGTGAATTGATATTCCAGGTAACCTGTAATAGGCATTGTCTGATGATTAAGTCTTGTTCAATTGCATAGGATAAGAATAAATTTGATTTTTGGCGGGTTCCCCTTCTCTTCGTATTCCCATTTCCTAAGTCAAGTTTATTAGGGTAAAAGATAATGCTCTTCCTAATGAGCTTTCAAAAGTTTTAAATAAACTGCTTCAAACCAATTGAAATGTCATGATAACTGCATTTTGCATAATTAACTAGTTTAGTTCTGTTGAATCATGTTGCTATTTCCCCATTTTGCATTGTCATATTGGGAAGGGAAATTGGGGATAAACTTTATTATTCAAAGTACTGATGAAAGAATTGCTCGCTAATTTTCAAACGATGTAACTTAATTGTTACTTTTGAAAGAAGTTACAATGCACAGCTCTGCGTTAATGATTGATGTCGTAGATTAGAGGCTCTGTGGCAGGGGTTGAACCTTGGAAGAGTTTAGATTCTTAATTCTTAAATAAGATTCTGAATTTTATTATAAGGGTTCTTGTACAGAACTATATTAGGCATGGCGAAAATATTATCTTGTTAGAAAATGTTACACATAAAAAAAAAAATAATTGTAACTTGTAGTAAATGCAGACCAAGCAAGCATCCGATTTAATGCTTTTGAAGTCACAAGGGGAAAAAATGATGTAAAATCCACCCACAAATCTTCTTAACATTCATTGCCTGTCCCATATTTGGGTATCCCAATTTTGTATGTGCCCCTATAAATAATTAATCGACATAGATGGAGATGGCATATACAAAAACATGCAGTTTGCATTTATAAAGCCTATTCCCAGTTTTTGTAGCGAAGGGAATACTCAAATAAGACTTGTTGAAAACATGTTCTCATTGTTCCACTTGTATTGACATGTGCATGATTTGCAATGAATTTTCATGTACATTTACATGTATAAAAAATGCATCAAGACTATTACCATTGTATCCTGGAAAATGATTGGCTCCTCTGTAGAATTAAGATTTTTAGATTATTGGAGACTGAAAAGGATAGAAGAAATAGTCAGATCAAAAAGAGGGAATGTGGGAGGGAGAGGTAGGAGAGGGATTCATAAAGATAGAGAGTGAGAGAGAAAAATATGATATAGATGATAATGAAGTGGTTGGTTTATTTTAACTGACTGCTAAATAATGAATTGAATTCTTCAAAGTATGTATAAGCATCCAGGGAACCTACTCCTTTAAGTCCTTTCCCAGGAAGACGTTGTTGATAACTTACCAATGGACACTAGAGCTTTGATTTGGTTTTAACCAGGGATCACTCTGTTATTAGACCATGACCACTTTATCAGTTGAGCTATCACACCTCCTTTAGAGAGAGAAGAAAACAGCAAAAGGGGAAAGGAAAGAGAGAAAACAAAAAGAAATAGAGAAACATAAAGAAAGAGATCAAGAGAGAGTGGTCTACTTTTCAGCGGCTGTTGCATTATATATGACATGTGGCTGAGGGAATAGATGTGTTGTTATCATTTCCCCATCTTCCGGGGAATATGGAACATGAGTAATGTTTTGTTCCTGGCCCCTGGGTGGATCTCAAAAAGGTCATTCACTGGGTTATATCCTGCTGGAGCCGGTTTCTTTAAACCGTCATAAGTGTAAGTTCTGGAACAACACATAGGAATTAACGCACATTTCATTGGGATGTCAATGAACTTAGACTTAAGACGGTTTAGAGAAACAGGGGCCCGGATTTGCGGGATGATGACAAATTTCTCATATCAGTTCTGAATGCATTTCATTTGGTCTGTTTGTACACTGGTGTGATGAGAGAGATGTGTTTATGTAATCATGTTGATTAGAAGTGTTTGGTAAACTTCAATAGTCATCCTGAAAACCCAAAGATATATTTTTGATGCATCACATTAAAATGAGAGACAAGTCGCCAGAAAAGAGTCAAAGATATTGGCAAACTAATCCCTTTTTTATTTCTTTCTCTTTATCTTTTTTGCTCAATTTTTTTATAGAGCACACATGAAACGTAGAAGATTCAGTGATTGCAAAATTAAATCTGTCCTAAAATACTAGCCAAAATTCCCACTTCAATCATAAGTTTTGCCAAATGTGACCAAAACTTATTCCACATTTCGATTAATTTGCTACATGATGAAGCCACGCTGATTTTCACCACTGTGCCAACCTCATTTATAGATGTGTGGGACTGAGCAAACTTTCAAATATTTCCATCTTATTTGGACTGTTTCACACAACAAAGAAAAGAGGGAAAGAAGAGAAATTATTAATGGGATCATAGGAGAATCATACAGACATGTAAGAGAACAAAGAGAAAGTTGAAAACCTTGATGGAGAGAGAGAGAGAGAGTGAGTGAGCGAGAGAGAAACTGAGGAGAGGGAAGAGAAAGAGATGGAATAGATATGAGATAGACATCATTTATGAGAGATAATAATAATAATAATAATAATAATAATAATAATGCACAATTTACAAAGCGTAAAATGAGTAATTACTCCCCTAAGCGCTGTACAAATGAAATACATAATATATTTATGAGAGATGATAGCTTTATAGGGAGAGAGAAGGGAAAGAAAGAGATATCAAGAGGAAAGCTGAGAATACACCGTAGATGCTCGGTCTTTAATATCTAATAACCTCCACGTTAACTCATATCATGATTACACCATACTCACATCCCTATTAAACCCCAGCTGCTCATAAGACAGTCATTAACACATGACCTTGAAAAGTGTAGAGGGCATTTTAATGAGAGGGATATCCTCTTTAATTACCCCTAATTTCCCCTAAGGAGACCCCCCCCCCCCCCCCCCCCCCCCCCCCCCCCCCACCGTCCCTCCATCCATAACTTAAGCTCAGCAACCCTCAGAAGAGGTATTTTGCACCCAGGGTGTGTTCAATGTCGATTTTCAAATTTCAACGGCGACATGACCCATGATACAAAACGCAATTACAAAACACAGAACACCAACGCGATCAGCGGTGCACCATTCAGTGTTGAAAATTTACAGCTGATTAGACCTGGATCGTCTTTGAATTCCCCACTCTAAAAAACAAACATCTGTGCTTTTTTCACTTGCACCGGAAGCTTCCACTGCAAGAGCATATTGAAAGACGTTTGCGAACTCAATTGCGTTCGATGTTGCATTTTGTTGCATTCGCGATGCTGAAGGTCGCAAAATCGAAGCTGATCGTGTTTCAAAACACACCTTTTTCCTCCGAATCGAGATTTGAAAGACGTTTACTTTTATGACTGGGAGTAGGGGACAAGGAACAGACACTTTGTTTTTCTTTATATCAGCGTTTTGTAATTGCGTTTTGTATCATGATTCATGTTGGCATTTAAATTTGAAAATCAACATTGAACACACCCCCAGTAGATTAAGCCAGACCTGCTTTAGTTAAATTGGTCATTAAGAATTAAGCAATGACCGTGAATGGTGTGTAATGCTTCTAATTCAATTGCGACGCCACGTTCCTCACGATCGTTGCATATGGGGGAGACTTTAACCCTCTGATTTACTTCAATAGAACTATACATTTGCCTACCATTGCTATTTGACCTCAAATCGCCGCAAACCGAAATTTACACCGAAATTTTTGCCCTATCATTCGCCTATTTACCCCCCACCCCCCATTGAATAGCGCCCTCCATTGACGAGGATGCGGCCGAAAGCGATCCAATACACTTCCTCTAATCTCTTCGCCTCCGTCGAGATAAGTCGTGTATTTTTGCCCGCGCCAAAAATAGCGTGTTTTTCTCCCTTTTGGGACTTCCTTGCGGTGTTTTGCGAGGTTATTTTGCTCAGGATAATCTTTTTGAGTATTCTGAGCTCTCCTTTTTGGTCTGTTCTTTTGGTTTTACCGAGATTTGATAGTTTTTATCTCTCGGTGATCGTTTTTTTTCGCGCTCTCTCTTCCCGTAGACTTCGTACGTTCATTACTGCGTGTATGTTTCGTGTTCGTGGTTTACGTTTGAGTGCTTGTGTGTGGTTGCGGGCACAGTTTTTGTGTATCCCGCTTTTGTGTATTTGATAGACGCACGCCTATCTAAGCACACGGTCGCCTTTTGGTGTGGTATATTAACGCGTAAGGGTTGCACTTTTCATCTCTAGACTTTCTATTTTACAAGATTCTTCTTGGTCTCAAATTTTCTTATCTCAGAAGGAGCGCGCGACCAACCTTGCATAGTAGAAGGGAAAGCGGGGGAAAAGAATTAACGCGAGGCAGAGCGTGGTTATTTTTTTCGGCAGAAAGGGTCCCCCTTGAGGGGGTGAGAGGCGTTGCTCGTTCGAGGAATGTGCAGATTGGAAACGGCTTCCTTAGACGCCGCCTTCGCTCACACTCATCGAACTTCGGTGAGTATTATGTGGGTCGAGAACCGGCCGGATTAAAGCTTCTAGCTGCTCGGGAATTCGTTGATCGGTCCTCAGAGTAGCGGGACGTTGATGACCGACGGGACTTGGCGGCGTCGGACGCATGACTGATTCGGCCCTCTTGCCAGCCGGACTGCCGATAGTATCCTATTCTCAGGGGGGGGGGGTTGGGGGGGGGGGGGGGGGGGGTTTTCTTTGGGGGGGGGGGGGGGGGGGGGGGGGGGGGGGGGGGGTTGGGGGGGGGGGGGGGGGGGGGGGGGGGGGGGGTGGGGGGGGAGGGGGGTGGGGGGGGGGGGGGCGTTCGAATCAACGGGAGATCTAACGGTTTATATCGTCGGTTTCTCCACAAACGCGCTGGCGAGTTCTCAGTGGTTAATTTCAGTAGTTGGCTGAAGGCGGCGCGGGTTCCATTTCCTCACACTCGACTGGTGCCGAATGCCCATGTGCTCTGGCTTTGCCTGGCATAAACCGGTATCTGGCGCTGGTTTATTTATCGTATAATGACGAAGTTGGGTCCGAGCCGGATGATACGGCACGTAGATACCCTGTACTGGGATCGCCATTCCTGCTGCAGTGCGTTCCGTATTCGTCTGGGTGCGAGCCGTGTGACGGTATGAATTATTCTGCGTTCAATGATCGGTCACTTCTTATAGAGTCCTCCGGGATAGTAGGACTATTTGTCACAGCTTCTTGCTGCTAGTTACGCAACAGAGGTAGTATATCTGGGTTATAGACATGATCCATGTTGAGTTCCTTCTGCTTCCTGAGTTGTAATGGATAACGGATCGGGAAGGTAGGGAGCGGGGGCGGAATGTAACCGCGACCGCTATCCCTATAGGTAGACTTCGAAAAATCGGACTCGGTTATTATTCGGTGGGGGGCGCGGGGCATTCCAGTAAGATAAATTGGTGGGGCGCCGTCTTTCTCGTCTCCGTTATTCATACGGACTCGGCTACCATGTTCCCATTACTGAGGTAAATCTGGAATACGCGCAAGTCGGTTTTTGTCCGTAGCCGGTGTTTTTGTGGGAGTGTCAATAACATTTTACCCCCTGTGGCTACATAGAGGACGTATCTCGTGTCATGCTCGATGATTACGTACGCAGTGACCGCACCGATCTCTGGTTCCTTCAGCTAGTCGGCTGTGCTCGAACTGGAACGTTCAAAGCCGTCGCTGTTACTTGATGTCGGCGGACATATCACTGTGTGGGAGGGGCTCTAGAGCGGGACCCGATAATCCCGAGATTAAGATTATGGTTGTATTGACCAATAGCGTCACGTGTCCAACTACTTTGGATGTGGGGTGGGGGGGCGCGAGGGGAGGTCGTACTCTCGGCTTTTCAATACGATATTCTCGGACGAGCTGGCATGTTTCCCTACACCATTAACTGGAGTAATGGCGTCGGACTGTAAAATAACCGCGAAGGTGTAAATTACCCGTATCCAAATCTGGGTTGGGAGTGAGGTTCTTGACCCATGAGCATCATCAATGCTGGAGCATTGGCCTCGTTACCCTCTAGGGTAGTAGGTATAATCCGCAACATTTGGTTCTACACGTTATAAGCTGATGCGGACGTTGTTCGAAGAATAAAGACGTCCTAAAGCAAAGGGGTTATAGCCCGTAACGCTTTCATATGATGGTTTTCTCTTGTCGAGCGGGGGATATTCCGTAGGTAGAGTAGGGAATGGACGGGAATATTGGTTCTTCTTCTCTAAGCGGTTTTTACTTCAGTACGTTTGAGAAGAGTGTTTGATTCCACGCTCTCTGCATTTTTTACGGATACCTTATCTGCATGACAGTTGAGTTAGCACATTGAAGGGATTGTCTAGGCAATCGTTCCGTTTCTCTTTTGCGGGAAAACAGGGTCCGTTAATTAGATGGCGGAACTATTATCTCTTACCTTTATTGTA
Source organism: Paracentrotus lividus (assembly GCA_940671915.1). Classification (NCBI taxonomy): domain Eukaryota; kingdom Metazoa; phylum Echinodermata; class Echinoidea; order Camarodonta; family Echinidae; genus Paracentrotus; species Paracentrotus lividus. The sequence continues at coordinate 475,740 of CALNVZ010003434.1, read as the reverse complement.
AAGCCTACAAACCCCTCATTGAATCGCGGTCTTTCGCAAGATCGGTTTATTCCTCATTCGGTCACGGACGCACCAGGGAAGGGATTCGACGCATCTGAGGCGGCCCTTCCGTAGTGAAGCGTCGCGTCGCAGAACTTGCTTTTCCGGATCCGATCCGGTTTCCCTAGCGCGGGTTTCAGCTGCCCCTTTACAGGCGGGCACTTCGTTTCAAGAGGCGACTATCGTACTTTCGTTGCAAATCGGATCGTTTATAGGAATCAGCTGATCGGTTCCTCTAGGGACTTTGTCCCCCTGCGAGATAGTAAAGCTTTCTATTTCGGGTTGACCTCGAGTAGCAGTCAACTCCTCGGTATGCCATTCGACGTAGTTGGGGTGTACCTCCGGAGTTTCGCAAGTGGTTTAAGCGTTACGTCAGCACTTCCGATTCACCTCTATGGATGTTCCCTCCCTCCTTGTGAGGAGTTGGATGCTTCCTACGTCAGACGATGAGATCTTTTTCGTTGGATTCTCACGACTCATGTTGAATCTCATCTGACTCCTTGTACCAGCGCTTTCGTTTTGGTTGATACGCGGGATCTCTCCGGATTAATACTTTTCGTTGGATATTTTGTCTGACAAAGGTGTACCTGAAGTCTTTGTGTAGCTTCCTGGTGACGAGAGCGAGTCACAGGCTTTATTCCCTTCTTGTTTCGGTTCCCAGAGGTTCGGAAAGTGACCCTGAAACTTCGGAGGGGCTTTAAGTTTCTTTTTCGGTTTTAGGTTCGAAAGCTTTTACGTCCTTTCAGACTTGTTAGAGAGTACAGTTCCTTTTGTACATCTGACTTAATTCCGAGGTTTTGACTTTCATGCCACGAGTTGGCCTTTCTCCGCCAGTTCGGGTCGAGATTCTCCTGGCCCCTAGAGAATTTTGTGGCTACATCCTCCTTGTTGGATGATGCCGTAGAGTTCATATGCTTGAAGATCTCTTCATTCATAGCAATGCCTCATCCGCCGGATATGGTCGGAGTATGTGACGGTGACCTCCCCCTTCCTTTACGGGTGCAACTTGGCAGACGTTTGCAAATTGAAGTTGACTCACGTTAGAAGGGCCCAGGAATTGTCTACATTTCTTAGAGATGTTTGTCAGGCCCCATCGTCTTTTAGGTCTGTTTTACCTGGTTTCAAAGCTCTCCTTTCAGGAAGGGCAAGAAGAAGAAGGACAAGAGGGTTTTTTTCCGTTCCTTGCTCGGTCGGCCTTGGCTGCTCCTACTCAGGATTGTAGGGTAACCGTCTTCTTCCTGATTCTTATGATCGTCTGGTGCTTTTCAAAACCAGTCTCCTCGTCGAGGACGTGGAGGTGGTAGGGGCTTTTCCCGAGGCTTCGCGAAGAAATCAGCCCTTTTCGTCGGGACGGGAAGCTTTTTCCAGATGTACTTCCCGAGTTCGCTTGGAGATCCGGTGGGTGATCGACTTCGGAGGTTCTTCCGACTTGGAAGTCGATCACGGTCGATGTCTTGTGCTCCGCCGTGATCAAGAACGGTCCTTCGGACTTTTCTAGTAGAGGCCTTTTCCGAGGGGTTTTATCGAAATCGATCACCGATGCCACATTAGAGTCCTTTTCAGGAACTTATTTCTCAGACGGACGGGTGAGGGATCACGATTTTCTGTGTCTCTCCCCGTTTTTGTGATCCCGTCAATCGTTGCAGGAACTGGCGTCTCAGTGATGATCCGTCATTATGAAGAGGATCATCAGGCACATCGCAAAGTCACTTTTCAAGATGGACCTTTTGACTCTATTCTTCCTGCTCTCGGTCAGGTCGACTTTGCGGTGTCTCTCGACCTGAACGATGCTTTTTTCCACATCCATAGACCCTTCGTCGAGGGATCTTTTGGGATTGTGCTATAGGAAAGGACTCTTTTTCGCTTCAAAGCCTTCTTTTGGTCTTTGTCCCGCTCCCAGAGTCTTCACCAGGGTGTTTTCGGCGTTTGATGTCTTTCCTCAGAGGCAAGGACCTTCGGTATTTTAGCTTTCTGGACGATTGGCTTCTCGTCGCCCTTTCGGAGGTCCTACTTTCACACCATTTTTCGATGTTAGTGAAAACGACGAGATTTTGGGATTCATGATCAACGTGGTCCAAGTCGGATTTAGTTCCTCTCGAACTCCGATCTACTTGGAGGCCAGTTAGATATCAAGAATAAACTGGCTCGGCGAGCTTGAGAGGTTGAAGCTCTGGTCAGTCTTTATCAGGTCCTCCTGAGCATGCGAGGGTTGAGGCCGAGGTTTGTTTGAGATGGCTGGGGTTTTTAGCCAGCTGGTGGACTTCTTGCCAATTTTCGTCTCTTTATGAGACCTTTCCGGCTGCATCTCCTGAAGTTTTTCAGGCCGAACCTCAGCTCCCCTCTGGTCTGGTTTTTTTTGACGGTAGAGATCAGAAGCTTCTCTCTCGCGTGGACGAACCGTACCTTCTTCAGGAGAAGAGATTCAATAGACCCTCTCACTCGATTACAGTGACACGAGAACGAGTCTCTTCGAGGTTGGGGGGGGGGGGGCCATTGTCAAGGTCGGATGTTTCCGGATCTTGGGTCCTCCCGAGGCCGCTGCCTCACTTTAACTTTCTGGAACTTTGTCGGTTCTGTTTATCCTTCAACGTTTTCGCGGCCTTTTTGTGGGCCGTCGGTGTTGATTTCGAACGGATCACCTTCGGAGTAATCAAAAACAAGGAGGGACACTACTTTGGAGTTGATCAGAGGTAGCGTTCCTCTTTGGGAATGTGCAATCGAGGAGAGAATCGTCCCGGTTGCCTCCCACTCTCCAGGGGAGGACTTTCTGTTAGCAGACTTTCTATCCCTGACACAGACTTCCTCGGCTTTACTCCCGAGTCAGGGAGACTTCTGCTTTCTTTTTGGACACGTTTCCCTCTTCTCTGGAAGGGTTGGAAGACTTTCGCTTTTCCACCATTCAAGTTGATCCTCTTTTTCTCAGGAAGTTCAGGGAGGATCAGACAACGGTGGTCTTGATTGCTCTCTACTGGCCGGTCGGGCCGGGTTTTCAGGATCTTTTGCTCCTGTTAGCAGGAGAACCGCTGCCCCTTCAGGCCGTACCGGACTTAATTTCTCTTCCTTCGTCGGGGCTCTACATGCGAATCTATCGCCCTTCTTTTAACTGCTTGGCTCTTTCGCAGACGGCTAGGGATGATGGCTTTTCAGACCGAGCAGCTGAGCTGCTAGTTGGAAGTAGACTGAGGTCGACTAGGATTGTATTCTTTTCGCGCCTTGGGCTTTCCTGGCCTGGTAGGAACCTCTTGCAAGGTTCCCAGACAGAGAGCTCCTTTGCCTCTTATTGCCGATTTCCTTATTTCTCCAGCCTGGAGTTCTCCATAACTTTTTGGAGGCTTTGTCTAAGCCACCGTTCGAGCCTTTTTACTCGATTTACCTGTTAAATCAGTCCTTTAAGACTAGTTTCTCCTAGCAATAGTCTCTGGCAAAGGAGGAGTTTCGCTAACACGTTCCTCAATATCACCTGGTCATATTCGTTGGGAGAGATATGTGTTTCGTCTGATTCCTTTCACATCCTTCATAGCTTAGAACCAAACAGCCTCGTCGGACTCTATCGAGTTCTTCAGTCGTCCTCTGACAGGTTCTCATCTTTCAGAAAAGACATTTTCTAGTGCCCCGTCAGGGCCCTCTTTGGTTCGTCAAGTAGACTGAGAATCTTCGCACATCTTCACAGCTATTTGTTATTCCCGTAAACCCAATAAAGGGGTTTTCTAGAGATATGTTATCCCGTGGTTAGTCTCCGCAATCAAGACTGCGGGGGTGAAGGCCCTTGTAGAGGGAACTTCTCCCAAGGCCCTTCAGACCAGGAACATCAGCTCCTCTTGGGCCCTATTTACTAGGGTAGTGGTGGAAGATATTTGCAAGGCGGCCTTTTTGGGCGTTCTGCAAATTCTTTCACCTCCTTTTACCTGAATGAAATTGCTGCTAGTGAGGTGTTTTTCTCCACCGCGCACCTCTCAAAGCAGCGGCGTCCTCCATAGTTTCTTAACCGTTATAGTTGCCCTCCCGACTTTTGTCGGTGCTGGTCGTAGCAATGGTAGGCAAATGTATAGTTCTATTGAAGTAAATCATAAAATTACAATCTAATTTTATTATTTACGATATAGAAATATACTTTTGCCTACAATCCCTCCCTCCGTCCCCCTTTCCGTTGCAACATACGGAAGTTCTTTGGGCGATAGAGTTAGAGGAAGTGTATTGGATCGCTTTCGGCCGCATCCTCGTCAATGGAGGGCGCTATTCAATGGGGGGTGGGGGGTAAATAGGCGAATGATAGGGCAAAAATTTCGGTGTAAATTCGGTTTGCGGCGATTTGAGGTCAAAAGCAATGGTAGGCAAATGTATATTTCCTATATCGTAAATAATAAAATTAGATTGTAATTTTTATGGTTGTTGAGATAAAAGGATTGTGTGTAAAGTCAATGAGATTTTGATGGGGTACTATGGAAGAGGTTAACATCTTTTGAAGATCATTAAGATCCTTCAAGATGAACACTTTCTGAAATGTTGAGGATTATTTTGTGAAATGCATGGTGCACGGAAAGCCACTAATAATGGTTGTCGGATATAAAGCCTGGATTATAATATTAAAACGTCTTTAGAATTCCATGTGGACATTGTACCATAGTGTGATAGGCAATACAAGAACTAAATATTATTCTGTCTCTTGCATTTACTTTAACACATTAAAATCCTGGTGTGCAGTACACATGTCATTATGATGTTAATATTATTTTCATTATCTTTTGTTTAAAAAACAAAACTAGGTACATTCGTACTTTACTCTACACACTCATACAGAAGGGAAATTGAGAGATATTCCATTTCATTTTATTTTAAAATCCTGATTCATGTCTAACAGATATATAATTCATAACATTGCGATAATCTGAGTCACATGGACTGTTCATCTCCTTTAATTTGCATTATACATTGTATATGACAATAAGATGCCTCAGAACGTTTACTGTCAATTATATGAAATACGCCAATCATAAACATTTTCCCTCTTAGAAAAATTGGGTCCTTGTATCTTAATGTCTGTCTTTATTCTCTTAATTGCTCTCAATATTCTTAATTTAGTGAACACAGAGGACCAAATTTACTCTTTTCTACAAGTGCTAGACAAAGAAAGCAAAATGAAGATTTGTAATCAGAGTGTCCTCCAGAGAATATTCCGTGAGTGATCTGAAGAAAGGGGATTCCTGACCCCCTGACACACTATTACTAAACCTAAACGTAATCATGAGCCCTACCCTTACCCAAACCTATCTTTAAATCTAACCCAATAACCATAAAACTAAGCCTAACCAATACCCTTACCGTAAACCTGTATCTAAATCTAACCCCAACTATAACCCTTATCCTAATCCTATAGCCTTAATCCCAATCCAAATCCTAAGATTCAGGTTTAGGGTGTCAGGTGGTCAGCAAATGTAAATATCCTCTGATGAAGGGGCAGAGCCTGATTCAACCTCTCCAAGTCACTCCGCGTTCTGGGATGCATGGTATAAACATTTACATAATTGTGTTCATGCGTTGAGAGGTGGTCGCTCGTAGGCTGGTAATGAAAGTGGGATGAATCCCTTGTCAGTCATTTTATTAATAAAAAGAAAATTGTTTGAAGTGTCCAAGTCAAAGACTAATATCTTCATACAGGTTGGCTCTCAGAATACAAATTGTGAAGGGAATATTCTTTGAAGGTTTTTACTGGTAGTAGAACGATTAGCAGTTGAAGGTTTCACATGCACCAAGTATTCTTTCTTGAGGTTATGAGTGGTCTTGAAAAGGACCTTCCCACTCTCCTGAAGACGTCTGGTGAGAACATGCTCACTGAAACTTTGAGAGTGTGTAGGTCCTTTTCCTTGACTTGTAATGATTTACAAGCACTGATCAGAGTGGGAGAGATAATGGACCATCTTGTAAGTCATAATGCAATGAAAGAGTCTGAAGTTTCTCAGTCAAAGGCTAATATTTTCATAGGTTGACATTACAAATTGTGAAGGGGTCGGTTCTTTGGTTTTTGGTTAGGAATGATACACAAATTCTGATCAGATTAGAGTGGCAGGGATAAGGACCTATCTTGGATGTCATAAGGCAATGAAAGGGTATGAAGTATCTCTGTCAAAGTTTAATATCTCTGTCTGACTATGCAAACTACTTTCTGGCTGTGAGAGATGATTAGTTTAAACCTTGTAATGATTTACAAGTATTGATGAAAGTGTGTGGGGGGGGGGGAATTCAAGTGAATCGAAGTTCATTTGCGGTGTCAAAACCTTGTCAGTCTTAACACACTGTACAGGGTCTAAAATATCCTACTTATTAGACTAACATTTACATATTCATATTGTGCTCTGAACTCTACATATTCTCAGCAAATAACTGTTCCGAGATCTCTAAAACCAAAATTATCTAGTTTATTTACTAGTATTGGAGACAAACTCATTTTTATAGAACATTATTTAAATCAATGGATTACGTCCCAAATCATCCCAGACTTGTTAAACATGCTCAAAAACTTAATTACAGCAATAATTAACAGAAAGGAGCTAATAAAAAAACTTTTTGAACTGCAGTACATAAAAATTGTGTAGACTCTTGGTTTTTAAAAACCAATACTTCAGTGGGTGGAATATTTACTTCATGCTCTCTATTAAAAAAGGAAAGTAGGGTAATGGATTTTGCCTAAGATTTAATTAAGATTCAAAGAATTAACTAAGATTTTCTTTGAGTGGGTTGAAAAATGATCTTAGATTAACTTGTGAGTTACGAAATGAGTTCAGTCAGATGAAATTTCAGTTAGGATTTGGTCAAATATTTCTCAAGCAAAATAAATAATGTGGGAACAGAGAGAGACACAGCCTCTAAATTGATATTAGAAGATGGAAACTACAATTTCTCGTCCAAAGTAATATGAACTTTGATAATAAAAATGACTTTCAAGAAAGGTTACTGCCACAAGATACATTGCCGTCTTACATTATTAAAGCAGATAAGAAGGTGTGGGTGTATATTGCTAAGGAGGATTTTTTCTTGGTTCATGCATAAATAATTGTGAGATGTTATTTATTGAAAGGCAGATTAGAGCTCAAGCATTAAGTTGGTCTGTAAATCAGTTTGGATTATTTAGTATGCAATATAAGTAGGTTGTTTTGCCTCAAACTGTTTTATGACACATGCTGAAAACTACAGACCATGGTGACATCTGTAATTATATAGCAGTTTGTAAAAAGTAATCAATTTTATATTTGATGATGTAATCATTTGGAAGTGCTTTAATCATATTTGGTTTGAACATTAAAATGCCAATGGGGGATTGCAGGTCAATGAGAATGGGGGCGATTGGTAATTGATGATGTGTTGTTAAACAATCTTTGATGTGATCTGTTAATTGCCAGAGGGGCGTTTGCCTTATGTAGAGCATATGAGTTAAAAGACTTTCAGATCTCAGCACTCCAATGATGGAGTACATAAAATGTTTTATTTGAATCATCTGTTGAAATATTTTTGATTAAATAACATTTGTTTAATCCACACATCGATATGCTATTAACCCTACCCCGAACCTTCCTGCAACACATGGGAAAGTTTGTATGATGGTAACTCAAGAGCCATACAGTAGTAATTATATTTGTCTTTTGTTGCCAAGCAACACTCAGTATAAATCAAATATCATAGAAGGAAATGGATGGTTTTATTATTCCGTTCTAGTATCGTCACTTCACATACATATATTTTTGACCATCCTATAACATGGTTCAAAAGATCATGGGATTTTACCTGGGTCTTCAATCTATTAAACCATAGCCATGAATGCAGGGAATTAATATGCAAACTTTCTAACTTCTTGGAGTGATTTTTAGATAGACAAACCTCCTGGTATGGGAATAACTCTTAGGAACGTAAGTCTTTCATCGTATCAACCAGACCACAAGACCTGTATAGTAGATTCCAAGATGTACTACTTGTGTAGATGATGATATTGTGGAGAGAAAAAGGAACTCCCTCCCATGTGGCCACTTTACCTTTCAAAATAGGGTGCAACAGTTATACCTCAGTCCCACTGCTAAACAAGTACCGGTCTGACTCTAAACCAAACAGCAACTGTCCATTGGCAATGATGTAATCTTCTATTCAGTCTGGTGTATGGTTAGATTCATTCATTTCAGTGTGACTGGACTATTATGAGATGTAATTGAGTAGTGTCATCACCACCCACACCACTCTCCTTGATGAAGTGATGCAATCCCTCTTGTCATCTCAGTCCCATCTTAACCTCCTCCTCCTCCTCCTCAATGGGGAAGATGCGACAGGTGAACACGTCATCCCTATCCATGCTATTTGTAGCACAAAAAGTAGAAGTCAAGTCTTGGAATTAATAAACATTATATTAATAAAGTATTTTATTTATTCTTTTTTTTTTTAATTTACTGTATCTTTGCCTCCAGCATATTCTCAGTCATTCTGATGAAGAGTAAATTGAATGCCATTATCGATTTAAATTCTTAAATAGATTAAATTTTATTATTTCTAAACCAAAGATTCCCTTCTAATCATTAATGCTGCATGAATACTTTAATTAAAAATTGAAGAAAAAAAAAAACAATAAGAAGTGGAAAGTAGCATTAGAAAAGTTCTAGTGGCTTTATAATCCTTTTGGTATATATCCTCATATATATCCGCATCCTGTATTCCACCCACGTCGACTGGGGATAGGATAGGAACATTTCCTCCAAAGCATGTCACTTAGCAGAAAAGAGAACATTGGTTGAGCCTTGGGCTAGTATTCACTTTAATCTAAGCCTGGCTGTAAGATTACCATCTCATTCACCGTTTCCCTTGTGGATATATACTGAAGCAGTAGTTATGTTCTTTCTAGTTTATAAATATGGGTTTTCATTATCAACATTGTGGCATTTTTTCCGCCCTGGTTTTATGTTGAAATACATATATATGTATGTGTCCTTTCCTATATCACAACCCTCTTCACCTGTCCAACCCGCCCCCTAATCCTCCTCATAAAAAAAAACAAAAAAACTTTACTCCTGTCATCCTTATTCCGTCACTTTATACTTGGACTAAAATTTATTCAGCAATTGTTTCTTAGCTTACTTTCTCTAAAGGCAACCAAATACTCTATTGTAGTAGTCATAATATTTGTATTGATGATATTAATGAATACTAATTATAGACCAAATTGATTAAAATTGTGTATATTTAAAGAAATGAATGCATATAATGGAAGTGTGGTAGGTTTTGATACAATTAAGGACCAATATCAATACAAGACAGAAGCACTCGCACAAAGAGAGAAAAAAAATCCCTCCTGTTATCACAACAGTATAATTGGATGCATCGCAATAATCGCCCAACATGAAAGGCTCCCAGGATGCCATGCGGTACGATCGGTACCATCGTGTACTTGTGTAGGCGCATCGAGGGATCGATGAGTGATCTGTCCCTGAGCCCTGTAATCCTTGAGGCGTGTTTATCTATCCCATGATCCTCTCTCCGTAGGGCGTGTCCCTAGTGACACTCGTGTTGCTAGAAGTTTACGAACCTTTTTTTTTTAAAACAATTTTCTTGGCTTTTTATCCATGCCACAGTGCATTTGTGCTTGAAAATATTTCTTGTGTTTCTAATCTTGACTTATAAGTATTAATGGAATATTGAGGCTTCGGTATATACATGGAGGTGCTAGATTTAATGTATGCCTGTTGCAAGGTGATTCATTTCATTTCAGGTTTTGATTAATTGGTTTATTTTACCTGACTGCTAAGGAACCACTTGATACATATGGGCAAGTGATCAGGGAGCCTACAGCTTCAGTCCTATCCCCGGGACTTGGTATTATATTGAAGTTTAATGCATTTCCTATCAGAGGCGTCGCAAGGCTGTTAGTGGACGAAAGATTGGGGGGCAAGCCATTGTAAACACACAATCACTTACCCCTCCTATGCTTTGTCTCCACAGAGCCTTCCGACGCCTCTGTTTCCTATGGCTCTAGCACATTGACTTAGTTTCAAACCAGGGGTCTCTCTGTTACATGAACACCTTTACAGACTGCTCTATCATGCCTCTTTATCTTGTAATGATACTCCGTACTCATTTTCTAACGCATGAGTTCAATGTACTTTAAATTATCAGAAGCAGACATGTGCATGTAGCTCCTAAGTTTTCACAGGAATAACTATTTTGTGGTTTTGATTTTGGGAGAAGATCTGTAGGATGCAGAATATTTCTCCAGAGAAGATTCCTTGGGAGATACAGTTTATCTGTCCTGTGAACATGGCTAGTTTGATTAATTATCCTGATTATTTTCTATTTGTATCCTCTCTTGGCATTGAAGATGTAAACATGAAGGATCATGGGGTCTTGTACTAAATAATTTAATAGAAAGGTACAGCCTTTAAAAGTCGAGATAGCCAATTTTGATTTTATTTTTATTTATTTATTTTTTTAAATTATTTTTCTTATTTATTTTTTTGAGGGGGGGGGGTATATGTTGAGGGAGCTGGCTACTTGAATCAATAAAATGTAAACATCTTATGAGTTTTATATACATTAAATCTAATGAAAATCTAATCATAATTACTGTGCATATTTAAAAGCACCATCAAAATTTTGTGGAACTCTTGTGATTGTCAATGTTGTCATAATTAAAAAAAAGAAATTTGTTTGTATGTATGCTAGTGTATAGTATTTGGAAGTAATCCACTTGGTCATATGTTTTTAGGTTTTTAAATTCGCTTAGAATTTTATTGTACTTATTTACTGTCTTATTTTGCATTCTCCATTACCGTAACACAAGGCTATACCTTTAATTGCCCATGTTGAGAGACCAACCAAGATGAACTCTACTTTGTACTTTCTCAAGTACGTCAAGCTCCAACTTCTCTTCAAGCCCCCCTCCCCATCTCAACACACATACACCAGACTTAAACACAGCAAGACCGTTCTTTACATTCTATTCATGGGCATCGTCCACCCGTGAATGAAGCTGGATTTGCAGAGCAGTGCCTATGACTCTGGATCGGTCCTATTCTCTATTAAATGGGATCTTTTTTTAGCGTAGTTAAGTCTTCTCTATAATTGCCTTTTTACATTCTCATGTGAATACTGAATATGAGATTGAGGGGTTCATATGATACACTTTTAATTCACCCTGAGCAGGTAAATATTTATTAAAATGGAAAGTTTGTTAAAAAAAAAAATAGATACTCCACTGTAATTTTGTGTAACCCAGTAAAATACAGCCTCACCATTACAAGTAACTTTTTTAATATACATTAAAGCACAAATCCCAGATATTGTCCCCCAAACCCCTCCCAATTTCAAAATAGATGAATAAAAAATTATATAGTGTTGGGAATTCATATTCTCCACAACTTTCCCAAAATCAAAATTACAAAGTTGATACCAGGGTGCAGTTGTATAAACAGTTACTTTTTTTAGTAACTTTGGCCATCAATGGTAACTAACATGGTAACGTTGCTCAATAGCCAATCATAATTTAATATTTCATTCAAATTACTATTCAGAGTAAAGTCATATCATAAAAAGTTTTATGCAACAGTGCCCTGATAGTTCTAATGACGAGAGCTTCTCTCGTTAAGATTCCGACACTATTAGATAGACCAAGAAGAATCCACCCCCGTGCATGAATCGATCCGCGTTGGGTAAGACTCGCTGCATCGTTTGACGAGTGACAACAATTTTGTGTTAAAGTCTCCTTGTACTCTGGTCTCTTTGAGTATCGGATTACTGGAATGCATCATCATGACAAATATTTGCTTGCCTCCTGACAATGACTTCAATCTCGCTATCTGGTGATAACCTATCTCTCTTTGTCTGGTTGTGATTCGAGGGATGAAGGAGGAGGAGGAGGAGGATTAATATTTAAGTTCAAGTTTTATGTTCCTTAAACCATGTTTAAATGGCTTCAAATATGCATCATAAAATCAATTTTGAAATTTAAACAGTTTCCAAAATTATCTGTGATAACTTAAAATTGCATAAAAATTACGGTACAATATTAGAAAGAACAAAAATGATGTGGAAGCGAACCACATACGCCATTGGCCTTTTGATGCAGAACACCCAAAATTCCTTGCCCAAAATCTGACGTCCTTGGAATGGATGAGGTCAAAATGTTTTGATATTGTTGAAATTAGAAACATTGGTCATAAACTATACAGTGTACATGTGTAACATGAAATATAGCCTCAATGGTCAAGAAAAGAAATAGCATCCAATCCTAGAAAAAAAAAACTGTTTCATTTCTTATGTCTCCTTGACTTATCTGTAATAAGCACCTTGGGACAAATACTGTCTCCAAAGATTTTCAACTTTTTTGCCGGACCAGGTTCAATTAAATACTGCTCAAGATATTTTTGTTGATTTGTGATAAAAGATTGTTTTTTGTTTTAGTTTAATGTTTCTAGCGTGTCTCAAGTTTCCTTGAATAATCATTGCGTGGGCGATTTCAATATGATGTAACACTAACGCCTGATTGACAATATTGTCTACGTAGAGCCAGATGAGTCTTAAAGTCATTTATTAAAATCTTGAGAATCTTAAGAAGCTCAATTCGTTACTTAAAAATGGTACAGATACATGTATATGAGTTATACTTTAAAAATACCAATTTCAAATCATATTGTAGTATTTATGGAAAGTATTTTTGAATAGTGAAAATGTTCAGCCAATGTTTGAAAACGATCTCAAATGATATGCTCATAATGTTAGCATATGTCTTTAACCAGTATTCTTTAACATTAAAAAAAAAATGATCTTTCTGGTGCCAATCAGTTGACAAGTTACTATATTCAGAGAGAATTAGATAATATTTTGTATTTCCTGACTGCTGAGAACGTTCAGTATACATGTCTACTGAGCGGAAATATATCTGCAGCATAAAGCTTAGCTCTGACGTAAGCTCTGTCAAGAATTGATAGGCTATATTTGTTTTTAGATGTTTTTCTGTGGTTTTTCATATTCATAATCACATTAGGTATATACTCGTATCCTTAGGAAATATTATCCTCTATTATTTCATTTTAACTGGTATGGATTTAAATAAACTTTGTGAATCTAAGCCTAAGCCTTAAAATATCACACTATTTTATGTTTTATAATAACTTGCCTAAGCTTCAAGATATCACACCATTTTCTGTTTTATAATAACTTGCCTGGGCTTTAAAATACCATATTGTTTTTGTATTAAACTATTATGAAAACTTGTTGTCCATCTTGTCTTTAAAATATCATATTATTTTCAGTTTCATAATAACTTGTATTTTTAATGACATGAAATGAGTCTCTGATGAATGGTGTCTGTCATTCTAATGGTACTCCTTTTGGAGTATAATTATTTGGGCCGGCAAGGTAAAATGGTCTTTGGAGAGATTCTTAATGAGGACATTCTTTCACTAATGACATCTTGTGTAATCAGAAAAATTTAGCATATTTATGTTATTTTTTTAAAATCCTGGTGTTATGAAACAAGATTAGTTATGTTATGAGAAATAAAAACATTTTTCATAATTCTGTTATGGAACAAGTTTTATATTATGAATGTTAATTAGTTTCATGAGAGGGTTTTCTTAAGAAAGTATAAGTTCTTATTTAAGGAGTTGTTTATTTTATTGACATATCTGCTACATATCATTCTGATCTTGTTATTTCCTTTCATGACTTGTAATCTTCTTTTAAGTGCAGGCCATCGCCTGCCTGGTGTATTGTCGTATTATGTAATATAACATTCCATCATCCATTTCCTTTCTTTAAATGATTTAATATTAGGCCCTAACTTTCTTTATCATTCAGAATTAATTATATTATTTTTAGTATTAAGTTGATGTGTGTCCTATATTTCATTCTTTTTTTACTAATTTCATTTTGTGAAATATACTTTAAAACAAGAAATATTTGCGACATGAAACTTTCGCAAATTTCAGACCATCAAGTATTTGTACGTGTAAAGTATTGTTCTGGCATTCAATCTATTGTGTAGACATGAACTTTTCCAGACCTGTATCATGCAAACAAACAATTCTGATTTTACATTAAATTAAATTGGATTTGAATACAATTGTTACTTAATATCTACTGAAGATAGTGTGGGCTTTAATCAGTTGATTTCAATCCTTGAATTGTTAATAAATAGTTTGTTTTTTCTTAATCTCCCCCCCCCCTCTCTCTCTCTCTCTCTTACTCTGTGTCTGTCTGTCTTTCTGTCTTTCTCAGTTGAGTGCAATTCTTATTTTACATCTACCTTAGATACCGGGGGCGCTTTGATCTCTTGATTACTTCTGTGACTTCTTCTTCGCATTATTTTACCCTCTCTATCTCTCTGTGCTTCTGTTTATCTCTCAATCTCTAAGTATGTTTCTGTCTGTAAGTTTCTCCCTCTCTCAGTGTTTTTTTCTGTGTGTGTCTACTCTTCCTTCTCTTCTTTCTGTATGTTGAAGATATATTGTAAGAAACAATGCCTATAAATCACTCAAATAATTGGATAGAAAACAATCATGGGTGTGTTAGTGTAATTCTCAATAAACAATTATTATCATGTGCTGATAGCCTGTTGTATTCTGCAAGATTTTATCCTGCAAGTTCTTTGGGCTCCCAAGAGATAATACAATTAAACAGATCAAAATTAATAGAGAAGCATTCAGGTCGTGATAATTAAAGGTTGCCTACACAGGCACTAGTTGCTTTTAAATGAATAACAAAAAAAAAGAAGAAGATATTTGCATACTCTGGAAATTTTAGTCTGTATTCTCTGAGATGTAAGAGGAGTCGTCTTCAAACATTTAATCTGCCCTTTCAAAGTTGATTTTACATCCCATTGGTAATGTCAGAAAATGTCAGGGTGGAATTTTTTATGAGAGAGGAAAATCAGGAATTAGCAGAGCAAAATGATAAATGACTAACATTTTGGGAATTGTTTGATGCAAAGCAGAAGAAGTGAAGATACAGAGAGAGATAGAGATTAGGGGAGAAATCGAGAAGAGATGTATGAAAAGAGGAGGGAGGGGAAAATACTAAAAAATGAACTAAAGTTACATTGGTAAACACATTTCAAAGAAATTGCCCTGCTTTTGATTCTGCCTTCGGTGATCATGGTTGATCCCGGCATGTCACTTGTTTCGTTGTTATTGAAACACCAGTGTTTAGTTCCTCTTGTGTCGTCTGTGAATGGCTTTGAAAAGAATCGATCATCTACTGCGGTCACTACGAAGTGTAGCACCTGTAGACTTGTTGTGTGACCTGAATTGGAATGATATGATTATATTTTATTCTTATAGATTTCCATCCGTCTTCTTGCAGGGAAAAGGAGATACATCTCTCATTATATCAGTCGTTTCTGTTCTTTCAATGCATTTTCTGTGCTCAGCGGAGCTGTGTCAGCCCTCCCCAAAAGTATAAGCTCTCTGCAATCAATCATCTAACCTGTTGTCGATGGTATATGTATAGCACCTCAGGCAGCATTATATATATATATTTTTAATTGATCTTCATTTCCATTTTTTTTTTTTTTTTTTTTTTTTTTTTTTTTTTTTTTTTTTTTTTTGGGGGGGGGGTATGTAATGAAAGATGCAGCTCTCCTTATCTCAATCATTCATATTCCTATTATATATTCTGTGCCTAGCTGAGCTGTTTTACCACTTTCCCAAAGTATAATCTCTCCAGATTCAATCATCTACTGTGGTCAGTGGTACCTGTAGAGTCCATGTGTCCTGAGTTAGAATAATACGATTATACTTTCCCCTCTCTCCGATGAACATCTGTCTCCAAGCAAAAGAAAAGACAAAGATGTTGCATCCCACATCCTTGTTCACACAAGGGACCATCATTATCTTTTTTAAAGACTTACCGTTCACACTTCTATACAACTATCCTCTTCCTACTATAATGGCTGGCTCTGTTAGCACAGATGTCCGTATTTTGCATTTCAGTGGAATCAGTTGTGTGGGCCATCAATTATATACTAAGATCTCTCTCACTTTGATATATTTGCTCCCCTCAAAGTTTTGTCACCTAACCCAACAACCTTTGATTGTGCAGAGGAAATGACCATTGCGTCAGTGATTTTACGAACCGTCCTACACCTCGCCGAGTTCCCAAAACCAGCTTTTGAGATAATCGCGTTCAAAGTTAAGGTGTTCTTCTAACGCTCATAACTTCGCGCTTTGAAGGAAAACACGGTAATTATTTATATCAATGTACAGCATGAATTCTATAATTTTGCAATAAGAAAAAAAATATTTGCAATTGGGGTCTTGTTTTTTAAATATTTAGAATAAAATGGGAGGTAGTATTTTAGAAACTGATTGTTTTTATGAAAAACAGGGGGTTAAGGTCACTTCGTAAAATCACGCGTAGCAAGCGCATGTTTTTTAGCGTCCTAAACCACGAGATAGGACGGTTCGTAAAATCATTTGATGCATACGCGCACCGCTCACCTATATCTAGGTCGGGTTGCGCGCCATTCAGGAAACTGCTATAGTGTAGAAACAATGGTTTCGGACGCTTCGTAAAATCACTGGAAGGGATGTGACGTTTCGAACAAAATTTGAATCTTCTCTTATTTTTTAAATAATTAAGATTTCGACCTGAAATTTGGTAATTCGATAGAGTTGAATACATGCTTTAAGAATATCAAAAAAACTCAATTTCGAAAATTTGACCAAAAATTAGGTTTATGACGGTTCGTAAAAACAGCGACGATTTGATTGTTCAGACTTAAAGATTGAAGGGGTATCTTTGAAGGGAAACTCATCTACTGGACCGATAGTCTGAACGCAGTTCAGGTCTCTGCGAAGTATCAAACCTGGGCCTGCTGTGATCTTTAATCGGCTGGAAACAATCAGATGCATAATGTATTCTGGGAACAAATTAAAAGAGCTGGACATACAGAGAGAGAGAGAGGGGGGGGGGGTGAGGGTGTGGAGAAAGGTGGATACAGAAAGAGGTAAAAATCAATAATCACATCTGAAGAAGGGTCTATTAGATTAAGAAAGGTCAATATTAAAGGTAAAAGAACATGAATTTAACCATTGAAGGTGTAGGAAGACTTGCGTAAAGTCTCTATTTGGACGTATAAAGATGCCCAGTTTCCGTTTAGCACTAAACTCCATTCCCACCCGCAAGGTTCCCCTCTTCAAAAACGCATACTATATATTAGAAAGTATTCCTAGTGGCATGATGCTTTTCGATGGTTTGATGCAATACAGATCTCTTGGCACAGTGAGCGAGCAGTTTACTTGAAAACTTTATCTTAACCTTAACCCTCATCTTACCTTAGTTGCCTTGAGCAACTGTTGCTAGAGCAATGTCGGTGCACCACTTTAGATCAATCAAAAGTTTCTGAAGGTGAAAAGTGGATACTCAAAATCTGAAGCATTAATTTGCTCCTTACTCTCTCCTCTATATATGTTTGATGTTCAGATGCTCTTTATGCATGGGTGTGAGAAATCTTCCTAAGATGTCGCTCACCCTCCCCTCCCCCTTTCCCTGTCTTCCTTCCCTCTCCCTATCTCCCCCTTCCCCTCCCCCTCTCTTCTTTACCGATCACATCCTGATTTCAGATGGTCTTGATGCATGCATGTGAGAATTATTCCATCCCCTCTCCCCTCCCCATCTCTCCCCCTTCCCCTCTCCCCTCCCCATCTCTCCCCCTTCCCCCTCTCCCCCTCCCCTTCTCCCCTTCTCCATCCCCTTCTCCATCTCCGCCTTCTCTCCCCTTCCTTCTCTATACAATCATGTCCTTGAAGTTCAGATGCTCTTGATGCATGGTTGTGAGAAAGAACTCTTCCTAAGATACCCTTGTGAAGAGGAGACTAAATCAATGCTGCGGTGAGCAGAATTTGCACATGGACGATCATGTTGCATCAATTAGCGGACTCTGTGGCTATGGTGGCTCCAAATTACAAACCAACAAAACCAAAAAACGAGCTTGGGGAAAAGACAGGGTATAAAGAACGATACATTGCACATGTCTAAGATAGAATTTTTGTCCGTTCGAGGGTTGTCTCATCATTTTTTTTTTTTTCATTTGAGATTTGTCTTGCGATTAATCTTCTGTGACATCTTGTTTGCAGTGTGGTTATCAAACCCTCTCATGAATCTTCTTTTTGTGACATTAGATGATTGCAAAGTTTTTTGTTCTTTACTGTCCTCTTGTTAAATCGAATTTTCAATCACATCTTTTCCACATTACAAGAACCTAAGGCCCCTGTATTAATCCTAGGGAAATGAGAGAGTTCAGTATTCTATAGGTTAACCAGCATTGGTCCTCCTAAACTACATCTTGGAGAAACTATGAAGCTATTTTGTTCAAATCTTTAGAACAGCACTTCATGTTGACTTTTCCTTATATTTGTTTCTCATTGACTCTACTCTCACTGTGTCTATGTCTCAGACAGGCACATCCTGTTCTACCAAATTTTCTTTTCTCAGACTTAACTAAGCTTTGATCATTTCCACCTTGACCTGTGTCTAACCAGTCAGTGTACATGCAATAAACAGTCATCCTCAGCCATTCCACCCCACTTTAAAAAAAAAAAAGAAAGAAAAGATTTTTCTTGTAGCACCTGTGCTTCAGATTGCCTGAAAAATGATAAATGCTGTGGACAAAATATATGTCTTTGATTCTTGGAAAAATACCCCAGGCAAATTATCCCATGGACAACTATACCCCCCCCCCCCGACCAATTCATCTTCGCCTCCCGGACAACTACCTCTAGGGCAATCATGATAACTACACACCTATTTTTGGAGAGTTGTCATTCGGTGTAGTTTTCCTTGGGGGTCATTATCCTGTGGTATTTGGTGATACAGGCAATTGTCCTGTAGTTGTTCTCAGGGGTTGATCAGACATATTTCCTGTCCTTTGAATTTAGCAATTTAGGAGATATTTATTGTACTGCAAGTATTTACCTGAGCATGTGTCATGCAATACTTACATGTAGATGTTTTCCAAATTCAAACTTGAAAATTTATTTCCACTTTATCAGTAATCAATCTTTTTATTTCTCTTTTTACATTTATTTCTGTCTTCAGGCTATGGTCGGTCATCACCCTTTCATCATTCAGATATTCAAATCTTGGCAGAGCAAGATTAATCTACATATAGGTAAGTATGTTATTATAAATATGCAAATACTATTATATTTAGATATTCATATATCAATTGTAAGCAGTAGATTGTAATGGGAACTAATAAAGTAAACCGTGAATTATGAGGGAACCAATCATGTAATTTTCATGTTGATTTTTCCAATATCCATGAAGTTATTATTGTGAGTGATAAGCATTAAAGCTGAAAATTATTCTCTTTTTTTGTGTGTTAGTTAAGCTAATATTGATCTTTTGTTTTTGTTAATAATAGTGCACTGTTAAATTAAAAGCTTCTGATGTAAATGAATTCCTACTATTTTCCATATTAGAGGATTGATAATTTCTGGGTTTTTTCTTCCTAAATAATCTTAAGATGTATTGTTTGACCTACAGTCAACCTTGCCTATGTCAAATCTGTTGGGGATGAAAAAAATGGCCTTATGAATGATTAAAAACAATAGAATATAAAGAGAAGATGACTTAAAATACCTTCGGCACAGGCGATTATTTGACTTATTTGAGTTCGACTGAGGCAAGGTTCACTGTACTTCCATGACTTTTCTTTAAAATATTTAGATAGCACCTGTATGATATATTATGTCTCCCTATGAACTCTATTTTGTTTTGTATTACAGTCATGGAATATGCAACTCATGGTGATCTTTATACACTGTGGATCTTAGAAGGGGTCTTTACAGAAATGGCCGTCTGCATCTTCATTGCTGAACTCTCGATGGCGCTAGATTTCCTCCACAATGCTGGTGTCGTATACAGAGACTTGAAGGTACTGTAGATTTCTTACCAGTAGGTTCAGACTGTTTCTGTAGATTTGGTCATCAAACATGGAGGGTCAGGACAGTTTTGCCCCATTATTCCCCCTCCCCCAAAATGAAGAAAGGACACAGCCAGAACAATGATGATGATATTGATAAAATTGATGATGATATGATAATGATATGAGAATTATGTGATATGATAATGATTAGAAAAATTTTACTATTATGACAGTGATAATGATAATACTAAGAATATCAAAAGAAATTGTATTATTATTCTATTAAAAGATTCTAAAAATCCATTTCCATCTCTACGTTTGTTTCTGTCACTATTTTCATCTAGTCTAACACTTTACATTGTGCACTTTCTCTATTCTGCGAATACACTGTATTTGACAAACACATACATTTATTTGAGGATTTTCTAAATTTGTTATTATTGCTTTTTTAAATTCTGTTATATTTATTTATATTGTATTTGATCAGATGGAGAACATATTACTTGATCAAGAAGGACACATCAAGTTAACTGATTTTGGCCTCTCAAAATGGATGAAGAAGGGCAACCGAACATCAACGATATGTGGCACATTACAGTACATGGGTAGGTAGTTGTGTGATTTGATAGGAATCTGGCATCTGATATGATGATTTTATAGTTCTATAGTTTGTATATATTATAACCCATACAATCAGTGCATTTTGCAGGTCTAAAATTTGTATCTCCCCCCCCCCCCAAAAAAAAAAAATAAAATAAAATAAATAAATAAATAAATAAATTAGCACCAAATATGGTATTTTTATGAATGGAAATTACAAATTACAACAAACTTTTCATTATATTTAGGGGTTATAGATTCTTCTTTAAATCAGCCAATTTAGAGGTTTTAAAGATCATAATGCATAACAAAAGAGAAAGAATTAAAATCCATGAAAGACATTTACTTGTAAAGTTAATCAATTAATTTTTTTTTTTTTTAGGAAAGTGATTTTTGCTCATTCTTTTCATTTGATATTTGTAATTTATGTGGGTTTTTGTCAATCATGGCTTCTACAATAAACAATAATCCAAAGACTTTGGGTAGAATTTTATTTCCCTTCTCTCTAGCCGCATGGGGGTATTAAAATACCCCACTGCATCCCCCCTCTCAGCTCTTAAATACTCATCATGAATATATCTCATCATACATGTCATAGGAGGAGAATGTCATGAGTAACATGAAAATGACGCAGCATTTTTTTTTACAAGACATGAGGAATTCCAGTGAAGATGTGACAAATCACTTTTTTTTTAAGGATAGTATTTCGCATGACTTGTAAAATTATAATTGGCTCAATGAAATTTGATGTCCATTCTGTATAGGATTATCTTCTACGGTGTATGAAATTGCAGGCCTCCTCATCAATTAGAAGAAGCTTGTAACTCCATATGCATATGTATTATTAATGATGCTTACACCATGCACATGCATTGTTGCAAATTATTCACATAGTGGTTATTGTATTCTCTGTGTTTTAGAGACGTGTTCAGTAAGAGCAAGATGTAGATAATTATCACTTTAAATGTCATTTTTGCAAGAAATATATCACTCGGGATTTTCCCTTATCATTCTCTTTTTTAAAATATTTGCTTATAATACCATTTTTTGATTAATTGCAAATGAAAACAAGATAGAAAAATTACCTTTGAACGATAGTGAGTCTACTAAAGGCCCCTGTAGACACTCATTTATCATTGTGGCTCCTGGGTGACATATTATCTTTCCCTCTTTATATTTATTTTTATATTAATATAAAACACAAACCTACATACAGTGGTTAAATAAGGGGAACCCCCCACCCCCGGGAAATGGCTGTATCTTTGATGAAGATCAATCACTTGAATTAATTTGAGTCAAGTCAGAACGAGGTTGAACACTTTTTTTTTGTGGTTGGGAAAGGAGGGGTGGGAGATGAAAGGAATGAAATATAAAACAGTTGATTTTTCTAGTAGATCATGATGAAATTGATTAACCTTTAACTTGTTATGTCAACGGGGGATTTATATACAAAAGAGAGTGTTGGTGGAAATGGTATCAAGTGACATTAAACTTTTCGGCAGTCTTTAACAGGAAGAATAAAAGTATGAGATTGTGATAAATAATAGAAGAGAATATACCTCACTGTCTCATGAGGCAAATTTAGAAGAATAAAAAGTAGAGCACTCATGGATCTAGAGCAGGATAACAAGTCTTTGCTTCCAGCAAAAAAAGTGCCATATGTCTGTGGTGATTTTCCATTCTGTCTAGTCCGTCACTCCATTTTAAAGGTGCTCAATGGCATTATGATACTATCAGAAAACTCTTTTAATCTGTAAGAGTTTCTCTTGGAATATCAGGAAATGATTCCCATGTTTGCACAGAGAACTATTTATATTAATTTATATCAGAATATTAACAAATTATTTTATACAGTAGAAAATAGACAACTAAAAAAACCTTTCCCATTATCAAATTTCTTATGATATTCCTTGCTAAATTCTTCTTTTACTGATTTAATTTTGCATTTTAAAAATTGAATTGTGCCTTTAAAAATAGAAACATGTAACAGCAGCTGAAAATAGGGGCCAATACATTAATGTTTCATATATCCCCAGGCAATCAACTAATGTACAATACTCTGGGGTGATTTATATTTTCTATGGAGGTATAGAAAGAGAAGGTAAAGAGAGAGAGAGAGAGAGAGAGTGTGAGAGAATCAGAGAGATCGAGAGAGAGAGAAAGAGGAAGAGAAAAAGAGTTAAAGGGATAACAAATAAAAAGAGGCAAAGAGAAGAGAGAAGTAAAGAAGAGACTGAGATAGACAGACACACAAAAGGAGAGATATATTAAATCAGTAAGAGAGATGAGATATATGAAATTAAAGTGAGTTGAGATAGAGAAAAACAGGAATAGGAAAAGAGTGAGATATATATACTTAGACATTTAGACCAACATACAAAAGGAGAGATAGATAAAATGAGAAAGAAAAATGAGATATATGTCTAAAAAGTGACAAAGTTTAGGTAGAGACAGATAAACAGCAAGAGGCGTGAAGGATAGAGAGACACAGAGATAGAGAGAGACATACAAAAAGAGAGATATATAATCAGAAAAGGAGATGAGACACATGTAAATGAAGAGATTGAGATAAAATGGAGACTAGAGACAGATGGATAGCAAATGGGAAAGAGGGAGAGAGAGAGAGACTGAAACATATAGACATGCATTCAAAGGGAGAGAGATATAAAACCAAAAAGACCTTTAAATGTAAAATCACATTCAATGTGTATCCAGAGGCAGGGTGTAATGTTTCTTGTCATCTAGGGGTAAAAACATTCTTGATGTTATGGGAGCATGTCTATCCATTAATGTTTAATATCACTCTAGGCAAAGCGTAATATGAGCACTAGACCTCTTTCACACGTGTCCTTGTTTCTCGCAACTTCTGTTAGTAGGAGGGTTCACACCGTAAGACTTCTGTTTATGAAGAACATAAGAGTACTAATTGTTGGATTTATAAAGCGCTTGTAAGAGCTGCCAAGTAGGACTGGTTTGCAGTATTTAGTACTCAGAACAAAACAATGACCTCCAAACACCAAGCTTACAATATATGTTTTGTCCTTTGGTATTGATTGAAAATACTGCTTTTCTTTAACAAAATACAATTTTCAGCTTTCTGATTGTTTTGAACAAAACAACAAATTCCAAATTTCAAAGCTTATAATATTTGTGTTGTCCTTTGGTACTGTATTGCATTGAAGATCACAACTGATCTCCGAAACAAAATTTTCACCTTTTAAAGGTAGTATCAGCCTTTTTCACAAATTGCGAAAACTAATGCAACTTGGCATAACTGTACAATATGATCGACCTATACTGTCTATTCAATCTTACTGTCATAGGTTGTTTAGATCAGTAATACGAAACGAAAATCTGACTACCAATCTTGACCAGCTCTCCATCAACATCGTTGATATTACAGCGCATGCAGCACGGACCGTACACAGCAATATACACACGGCGCATCAGCGTGCATTATTCTCTGCGCTAACGGTCAGCGGTTCGCACCGTACGGTATATTTTTCGAGGTTAAAAAAAAATAGGAATGAATTTTGATAATCGCAATATAATGACAAACGTACACATTTGAGCTTAATCATGTTGTGGGAAGATATAGTCATTGGTATACTACTATATCCTCTAAAAACTAGAAATTTAATATTTTTGCCTGCAAAAGGCTGACACTACCTTTAAAATACTGCAAATTTCTGGTGCAGGTTGGCCCCTCTTGCATTTTTTCATAGGACGATATTATTTCCTGGCTTTAGATGAGCTACCTTGATATTAAATATTGAAGCATACAAGATATTTCTTCCTATTGGTACCAATTTACCTCACCTTAGTCAAGTATTAGAAGGAAAAAAGTAGAGTTTGTAAAGTATTGCCAAAGAATTATTGTAGTGAATGGAGCCTGCGGCAAAACCCTTCATAGTTTGTGTTATCTTTTGGCGTATGTGATGAAAGCCTGAAAAGTTCATGTGCTTTGGTAGACTTCAAATGGCAATGCACCTCCCATAATAGATTCATGAGCAATTTACTTGGAAATAGTCTCTCTTTCTTCCCTGAGGCTTATAAACATTAGATTTGACTGGTGCATGAATGGTTGTTGCATTTCTTTGAGGTTTTCAGAAACAGTAGCATAATACAAGGTTATATTCACCTTTAAAGGTAATATGTCCTCTTTTGGGGTGCTCTATGGAGGATTTGTGAATTAAAATTTGATTAAAATACATCTTTCATAAAAGTACTATGCTATCATGAGGAATGTTAATTCTTATGTTATTGAGGCTGTGGAGAAGTAGTCTTTCACATCTTTCACAAACTGTAAACAAGCTTTACAATTATGAAATGTAATTATTGTTTTTCTCTATTCACTGCCGTATTTGTATTGGTTTTCACTACTAGGCCTATAGATGTAAAGCGCATAGAGAATAATTTGTTTTATTATGCACTATACAATAGTGACTTTATTATTATTTATTATCTAAAGTTGGCTGAAATTACAAATTTGGTTATGTTTCTTATCCAAGAGAAACCATAATGTGATCAGCTTTGGCACAATGCCAAAATACCTTAAATTCAGTCATTGACCTACAATTTTTAATTGCTGTTTTATCCTGACTAAATATAGTGGTAAGCAATGTCCAAAGAAATTGAGAGAAATGATGACTACTGTCAAGATAATTATGTTCGAATTATAATTGTAGTGTTAAACCAATTCAATTCATAATTGACTCTATACATATTGATTAAGCACTTTCTTTACTTTACAAGTTCAGATTGGTAAATTAAAGTGAGATATTATACCCCTTTCATATTGTGCTCTTTCCCTTTATTGGTTGAAGTAATAGTGTTTTCTAACTTTAATAAATCGCTACTTTGATATTCAACGCCACTTCTTTGTCACACGTATATAACATACAGGTTTCATGTTTCTTTGGGGCTTTAAAATCATTATTACCAAACAGGCAAGCAGCCAAGATATATGAAGGTCTTTTAATCCACACCATGAAATATACACCATGGTATGCTTCAGCATGCAGTGATTGGGTCCAGGTTGGAGCTGAAGTGGGACACGCCCCCTCTATAATATATTGAGAATCACATATTGAGCATACATGTTTATTGCTGCTTGCACCCCCTCATTTCTAAATCTTGGATCCACCACTGGCATGAATGCGTAAAGAGGAACCATCTGATAGTGCCTGGTGTGTGTGATCTCATAGTAGCATAGTACAGTTTCCATTTAGGAATACTTTTGCAATATCTTTTAATTCAGAATGGTTGGGGGGGGGGGCAGATTAGCAAAATATAGCTAAAATCACTGATAAAATTGAGTCTATTTATGTTGTAATACCATGCATCAATAAGAACAGTTTAAATGGGTGGGAAAAAACATGATTACAATCTCTCATTTGGCAATGCTAAATCTAAGGCCTTGATAATGGAAAATATTAGTATTTTTTGCAATACACAGATCAGTTGAATATTTTTTTCACTACACTTTGCAAATTTGAATGTGCCAGTTAAAGCTGGTGTATAGTTTCGGGAGAAAGAAAAATTTATTTTGATTCACAATAAGATAAATTATGATAGATTGAATCCAATAACTATAATAAAGCAAATTATAGTACTTGAAATCTCGTTTTAGTGTCTTTATTTCATAATATAAGGATAAAAAAAGATAAGTCGGGGACCTGTCTCAGGTTAGCGCTCACGTGGAAAACAAATAGGGATTCTCTTGTGTGGGTGTTACACACAGATCGTTCGCACTAATTCACGCCGTAACATCGGGCGTGCGAACCTGTCAGCAGAGGTCTAAACGGCAGTTGGATTGCGCTATATTCAAACTTTATAAATGAAATTCATTGGAAATATTGAAAGGAATGTCACAAGATCTCTCACACATATCTTTTAGTGCAATGTGGACAACATGTAACTACATTTGATCGGTTTTGTGCCAATTCCTTTTTTGCTACCAAAACTATACACCAGGTTTAATCATTTTTCTGACAAAAAATATCATAACCCAAATTCTAAACCATTACATTATAAAAAAAAACAAACATGTATTTTCAATTTCTAACTATTTTTCTCTTTTTCTTCCTCTTGTCATCTCTTATGCAGCTCCAGAAATCTTAAACGAAGAGAACTATACGCATGCGGTGGACTGGTGGTCACTGGGTATCATCATGTACACGCTACTGACAGGGGGTTACCCTATAGATGGAGCTAAAACACATTTCACAATGTACAGCAGAGTTCTTGCCAAGAAATACACACTTCCTTCCAGTATAAGCAATGAAGCCTGTGATGCACTGGAAAGGGTGAGTAGGGGATTTTCCTGGAATTTAGCATTTTTGCCTCTTATTGTTTTTAGGGGTAGGGATAGGGCTTTGACATTTGATTTTGCTATTGATTTTCATCCTTTTTTTTTTCTTTTCTTTTCTTGTCTAGTTTTTTTCTTTCTCTTTTTACTGAGGCAGATACAGGAAAAAACGAGATTGTAAACCAAAAATTTGAAAAACAGCTATCACAGCCGAAAAATTGTGCGACATTTTTTTACATGTACAGATAATTTTTTTTTTAATAAATAAAAATCAGCAAATGTTCTCTCTCTCTCCCCTTTATGTTCCAATCCACAGTTACTCAGGAAAGACCCTAACGACAGACTTAAGTCATAAGGAGAGATCGTCCACTTAGACTTTATCAGGAACATATCATTTGAGCAGTTGGTACAGAGAGAGATCACTCCCAAGGAACTGCCTCAAGAAATTGGACTATACCTCATTTTACAAATTATTCATATAAATCAGTAAATGTTTTCTCTCTCTCCTTTATGTTCTTATTCACAGTTACTCAGGAAAGACCACAACGACAGACTTCAGTCGTTAGGAGAGATCGTCCACTTAGACTTTATGATGGACATATCCTTGGAGCAGTTGGTACGGAGAGAAATCACTCCCAAGGACTACCTCAAGAAAGTGGCTAAGACTTTACTTGATAAACTATTCTCATAAGAATAATGAATAAATGTTCTCTCACCTTTATTTTCCTATCCACAGTTACTCAGGAAAGACCCTAACGACAGGCTCCAGTCATTAGGAGAGATCGTCCACTTAGGCTTTATTAGGAACATATCCTTGGAGCAGTTGGTACGGAGAGAGATCACTCCCAAGAACTACCTCAAGAAAGTGGCTGAGACCTTACCTGACAAAATATTTTTATGAGAATAATGAATAAATGTTCTCTCACCTTTATTTTCCTATCCACAGTTACTGAGGAAAGACCCTAACGACAGGCTCCAGTCATTAGGAGAGATCGTCCACTTAGGCTTTATTAGGAACATATCCTTGGAGCATTTGGTACAGGGAGAAATCACTCCGAAGAACTACATCATAAGATTGGCTGAGACCTTACCTGACAAAACATTTTTCTGAGAATAATGAATAAATGTTCTCTCACCTTTATTTTCCTATCCACAGTTACTCAGGAAAGACCCTAACGACAGGCTCCAGTCATTAGGAGAGATCGTCCACTTAGACTTTATCAGGAATATCTCGCTGGAGCAATTGGTACGGAGAGAAATCACTCCCAAGGACTACCTCAAGAGAAGGTTACCCAGGACTCTGGCTAGGAAGTCTACCAACAAGAAGGGCAGGGAATTCCTCTATGACAAGATACCTACTGATTTCGCTGTAAGCATTATCAATAATTCTTCATTATTCTATAACAAGAAACCCACTGACTTTACTGGAAGGACTTTTAACAATTGAATTTAAATCTTGTAAGATACCTACTGATTTCGCTGTAAGCATTATCAAAAATCATGTTTCATCATGTGATAGTATAATAAATGCGTACCTCAGCAGAAAGAATAAAATCACTGACATATTTGAATCAACTTTTGGTGCAGTACAGGTTTTTTTTTTTTTTAAGTTTAAAGAGTGAAATGAAAAATATTACTTGGTTCAAATTTAAGGAAGAGAAAATTATCAATTTAAACCTTTTAAATGCTGTACTGCTATGATAAGCAATCATCCCTTTAAAAGATATGGAAAAAAAAAGAAGAGTAAAAAAGCATTTTGTATATTATTAGAAAGAAGTCTTAAACCCAAAGTTATTTGAGAAATTGAAAGGTTTAAGGATTAAGGAGCAGAAGGAAAAATAATTTCACAGCAATTTTTTTTTTCACCCACCTGCAGGGGGACACTTTTGAAAATTTTGAGTGGACCAGAGTGACCCAGTTATAGCACCAAAGAAACTCAAGCCTGACTGGTTCTGACTGGTTCAAAGCAGCTGCAACTAAATGAGACAGGTTCTTAAAGGGAAGCATCACAAGTACCTTGAAAAGAAAGTATCCTGTCTTGGAAGGATGGAATAACTGTCCATCTTTGA
The DNA here is from genome assembly GCA_940671915.1 of Paracentrotus lividus. Classification (NCBI taxonomy): domain Eukaryota; kingdom Metazoa; phylum Echinodermata; class Echinoidea; order Camarodonta; family Echinidae; genus Paracentrotus; species Paracentrotus lividus. The sequence goes on along the minus strand of CALNVZ010003434.1, from coordinate 446,828 downwards.
CGTCTACCGGTGATGTCTAGGAAGATTTGTTTTGTCAAAGGCGGAGGTGAGCATGACGGATATTTGGAGAGATGTAGTACTGTCATCAAAGGCACATCGCCATAGCTCAGCTTGCACAGTAGCCTGATGGTGTTGAGAAACTGCACTGATGCCTTACAGTGACATTAAAAAGATTTGGCTTGCGAGGACATTTCTTTGTTGCAAAGTAATGTACAGTTTGTATTGCTGGATGGAATGCATTAAAGAATCACCAAGATCGTACTGTGTAATCAAAGAGTGATTACTTATTGAAAATAGATTGCAAATTATACCAATTCTTCAAAGAGCATGTTAAAGAAGTGCACAGTGCAAAGAGGAATAACCAAGTGATCATATTGTTCTTGCAATGAATAGATATCTGTATCACTATGAAAGTAACCTATTGTCCTTGCTTTTATGATAAGGAATATTTTGAAGATGTCATGACTTGTCATTGTTGACTGGATTAATTGTGGGTTCATGATCTTTAATGTTCCCGTATACCCAAGGATTTTATGCTTTCCATGAAGTTTACTTCCAATAAAATATTTTACTATAAATAACAAGTTCCAGGTAAAATTGCCCTTGTCGTGACATCATAATAAATACAAACATCATCATCAATGCCAACATCATTATCAATACCAACATCATCATCAATACCAACATCATTATCAATACCAACATCACCATCTTCAACAACATCATCATAGACATATCCGTGATTATCATTAGCATCATTATCATCATCATCATCATCATCATCATCATTGTCGTCTTCATCACCATCACCATTGCCATCATCGTCATCATCATCTACATCATCATCTTCATCATCACCACCATTGCTATCAGCATTATCATCATTACCAACCATCAAGATTGTTAACCAATCAATTCTTATATTTTGATTACTGTATAAGTGGTTATTTTCGCGGTGACTTTATTTTCGCGAATTTGGCGAGTCGGTCATCGCGAAAATTTCCTCTTCAGTACAAGGCTATTTATAGTAATGAAGTCATCACCAAAATCGCGAAATTTTGCTCTCGCGAATTTCCCCAATTAGTCCAAAATCGCGAAAATATCTGTACGCGAAAATATTGGCTTATACAGTAATCTGCTTCTTGACCAAAAGTATCTTCCTTGTCGATAGCATTGTTCTTACAATTTAGATATTGATCAGCATCTATACCATTTTCATTGATGACCAATCATTATCACTTTTGTCATCATCATCATCATCATCATCATCATCATCATCATCATCATCATCATCATCATCATCATCATCATCATCATCATCATCATCATCATCATCATCATCATCATCATCATCATCATCATCATCATCATCATCATCATCATCATCATCACCATCATCATCATAGGTATCAGTGAGTGCAACACCATGAGGGTATAAATGATGTCTTCATAGGACTTTATCCAAGATTGATGTACCTCGATTGCTCAAATAAAACTCCATGAACCCCTACCATGCCACCAAGTTTAAATTTTAACGATTTGCTATTATCCAAATATAAACCGTAAACAGACTGAAACTGTTACTTATAGTATACAGCGATAATAATCTCTAGAATTAACCACATGATGAAAGTACCTGTTGTTTCTGTAACAATTCATCTTTATCCTAGTCAAATTGATTCATTGTTCAATCCTTGGGCCTGTATTTGGCTGTCTTGGCCACAAGAGGGAGCTGAATAAAGAATAAGTGCTGATATCATGTGATGTACGCGGTTGGTTCCTAGCATATGTATTTCCACCTTGGACGTTCTTTTTCTAAATGCTTTTGAAAAAATCCTTTAGTTTTTCTGCGAAGGAATCATTTCTTCAGAAATATCCTTTCAACGTAGAGATTGAAATAAGAGGCATTTCTGTAGCAAGAGGTATTAAATACTTGTCATGAATATTGATTTTTTTTTTTCTTTCCAATTTATTAGTTTTGTGTGTTTTTTTTAGTGTTTGAAGATGCAAAGTGTAGAAATATTGATTTATTTTGTATATGGTGCTATAGAATAAAGTCTGTAAACAGGTGGTTTAGACTGTAAATCATTTGTAGCTGCATTGTGTGTAGAGAAACAGTTAAATGCAGAATGCAACATTTTATTTCTGTTTTTTTTTGTTGTTGCTATTTCAAGTTTGACATTTATTTGTTTTTATTGATAACTCCTGGTGACTTAACTTAGAAATACTTTTATTTGGATTCTGTTGATCCTTACATTGATACCAAAATCTATAAGTTTTGTCAAATTGCCAAATATTATGTTAACTTTTGTATACAAGAGCCAAAGTGTTGAGGCAACAATACTTATCTGCTATATTTTTTTTTCTTGTCTTTCTTTTTTTCTTCGATTATCATGATAACCTTTTAATTTTACCTCTTGACCTCTTACCAATCCCCATTGATTTAGAACGAAGAGTTGTAAGATAGAAGTGCTCACATCTAGATGTATTGATTAATTTGCATTAAGGTTGGTTAATTGGAATCAGTTTGGATTAATGATTACATGCATGCACTAGATGCTCTTTTTAAGCAGTGCGATTCCTATATCTGTGCCTTTCTACATTTCTCTTTTATTGATAAATGTAAGTGTATGACAAACTTTATTGAGGGTGTTTGTTGTTAGTCTTTGCACCTTTTTTACTTGAAATATACATGCACATTTTTTAAAAATTTGTTTATTAGTCTCTCTCACTTTTACTTACTAGTTATTTATGTACATCTTTTTAAAGTTTCCAAGACATTTATTTAAATTGTCTGCAGTTTTTTACAGTGCAAAAAGCTAATCTCCAAATGATATAACCAGAACACTGATACACTGAAAAGGAAATAGTATTGCTTCTGTAATATTTTGATAATACAATTGAGAAAAAATGTGTGCTTCTATACTCTCAAAGAAGCACGTGCATTTATCATTAAATTTGCAGAAATTTTATTAAAGTTGTATGCCTTGATTTTCATGTACATATCTCTTAGAATTTTCTCGTCTGAGTGCATTATAGTGGTATTATACATGTAGTTCCATATGAATATGAACTATATTTTGTTAACCTATTAATCATGATGGCATAGGCAATAACTTTGTAAAATTGAATTCAGTGCTCGAGTATTAACTAATGTAACATTTTCTTTTGTATTTATTGAACTAATTATTGTTTCTAATCCATTATGAAGATTTCAATTTCATTAAACTTATCATGTGAGAAGCTATCAGAAACGGAAGTGACTATCAAAATTTATTTTTTATATATTTAAATTCCTTCAAAATTCCTTTTCTTCTTTTGTCATTCTTTCTCAAATACATTCTAACCTATGTGCAGCAATGGTGCCTGAATTATTCATTAGTTTTATTGTTAGGGTAATTTATTGAATTAGTAGTAATTAAGTGCTAGGAGTAGAAAATTAATTAGTTTGAACAATATCAGATACTTTGTGGCTTTATATGCATTTCTGAATGTTTACAACCCACTATTACCCTTACCGGTCAAGAGGTTTAAACCATGCACAGTATACAACTTGCTAATTTATGTTCTTGAGCACATTATTCAGAGTGCTAAGCCTTCGGTTAAATATGCATAATGTCAAATACTAAAAGAGCAAACAAAACATGCTTATTCACGTTTATATGGGTCTTCATCACATTATGATCTGACAGCATTTATTTAGAGTCCTAAGCCTTTGGTTAATTGTGCATAAATTTAAATACTCAGAAAGCAAATACAACATGCTTATTCATGTTTATATAGATCTTTGTCACATTAATTTCTGACAACATTATTCAGATGCCTTTGGTTAATTGTGCATAAATCAAAATACTCTAGAGAGCAAATACAACATGTTTATATGGTCACATAAAGCTCTAGATGCTGTGTTCAGATTGCTAAGCCTATGGTTAAATTTGTATAAAGTCAGATACCTCAGAGTTTGGTTTCATATTAATTGGTATTAATACAGTCCATTCCCGCTATTTTGAGCATGGATACGACAAGGTTTTGTTAAATTCTCCTGGTCCAAATTTCAAACATCTGGAAATTTTCAGAGACAGGAGTGGACTGTACATACATGTGATAGGGCTAATACTAATCCAAGTACTTGAGCAAGGCATTTTACCTACATGCTTCTCCCAACCCAGGTGTAAATTATGTACTTAGAAAGTGTACACTAATGTGCCGAATGATGATTGATTGCAATGACCATGGTAATGATATACTGTAAAGCGTCTTGAGCATTTATTATGTAATAACCAGTGGAGTGTATCACCCAGTCATTCGCAGAGTTACAAATTACTTTATGAACAATTGGAACATGTTCTTGGGTGCTGTACTATTCACATTCTCAATCATTTAGCACAAGAATTGATCACCAGTCATTCAGAATTTGATTGTAGATTTTGAATGACTTGGTAAGACACCCCAAGATAGTATAATGTGTTTAGTTATCAAGCTATTTTTTTTAACCTCTTAAGCAGGGTTGAATATTTATGCATTTACAATTGTATAGATTGTCATTATTTTGCTGATTTTTGTCATCTTCGCCCTGTTGACCATGAGATACCGGTATACATGTATTCTCAAAGTGTGCTAGACATCTGTGGGTAATTGATGTCTCATTGGAATATTTCGTCTCCTAATAGCCAGGAGGATGTTACTTTTATGTCCTTTTAACTCGCAACATACCAAATTATTGTTTACCAAAAAAAAAAGGTATGTTTTAATCTTGATTTCTCTTATGTTCTGAAAGACTCTTGTGGCATGAAGATCAGAAATTATTCCACATGAGATACAATCAAAATTATATTATAAATCCTGTCTCACCACTATTATAGAGCACATGATTATTACAATTGTGCTGTTAAAAAAAAAAAAAAAAAAACTTTTGTGAATTGTTAATTGCAGTCATTTCCACGGCATTAAACTTTTTCTATATGAAAAAAAGAAAGAAAAAAATTACTGTGTAGACAACTGTATTTGCAACTTGAAATTTTTAAATCTCGACCCCATGCAATGCCACTACGAAAAAATGTCTGGTTTTACAGTGATTAATTTATAATATTAGGACAAAATAGGCTAAGAATTAGCATCCTTCTGGCTAATACAGACAATGAATTGGTTTTTTGGTTTAATGATTAAATGACTTAAGTGCAATATTTTTTTTTATTGGGTAGACAAGTGTTGAGAATCACACAATAGATCATGAAATAATCATTTTGTTTGAGGGTAATAATATCTTTTCTATAGCAGCTGTAATCTTATTACTCGCTATCTGGTGCTAGATATGTAACTCTAATTCTGATGTGTTTCATATGACCTATGTAATATGAATACTGGATAAGAAATTTTTCTTTTGAATAAGGACTATTGAGATAAAGATGTTTTTTCTTTCTCATTGAGGTTGATAGCTCCAAGGTAGTCTTGAGTTGGGGTCATGAAGATTCATTCCCAGAAAAGTTTTGTTTACAACTAATTCTGAGTTGATTATCATAATATTAATGGTTGTCTATTCCATTAAAATGGAAACATGTTAGGGATAACATAAGAGGGAAAAATTAAGCACCCGTTCCATTGGTGGTCTGATCAAAACAATGTTTTTGTCATTATTTTCTAAATACTCTGTTCCTTTTGTATCTTTAAACTTGTTTAAAGTTTGGTAGATTGGCCATACCTTAAATCTGTGGTTTAACTATGGCTAGCAAAACGGGACAAAATCTGTCTCTGTTGCATGTTCCTTACAGGTTTACTTGATTCTGGAATCCTGCTTTAATGGATTGGGGAACTTTTTTACGTGTTATTCCCAGACAGTTTTTAATAGTTTCATTTCCAAATGTTCTGATAAATCGATCATATACTTTTTGAGATTGTGTCACAGTTTTGCTAGCCACAGTTAAACCACAGATTTAAGCTATAGGACACCTTTTGTGAATACGGGCCATTGTGTTTAATATTTGTTAATAACTCGAGACTCCCTTGGAAAGCTGATAAGGATCACTTCCATGTAAATAATTCCTTGATCATGTTCCTACAAATCTTAATTGAATGCAAGTTTGTGATATATTGGTTTCTTCTCCTTGTGTCAATGAAAGAGAATGGAGCTTTTTTTTTCAACTCTGAAAAATAACAGTAATCATTGAAATGCCTCTTTTGAATTGCCTTTCATGCAAGAAAAGAAAAGATTTATAATTTCATTTGTGACAAGGTGCACTGGCTGGCATGAATGCTATCTATGTGCTATGTGGCAGAGTAGATGTTTGTTGCAGTAATTTGATAGGTTTAAAAAAAAAATGTCTCTTTGTAACAAGGTCCTTTTAATGAGGTCCTTCGAACCAGAATATTTTGTGATATATCAGGTATTATCAGTAACCAATACGAAACAAAATAAAATGATTTGATTTTTGCTGGAGAAAAGGCTTACTATATCAGGCATTTTGTTATATTAGAACTCTTTGTATAGAGTTTCTACTGTAAATGGAGAAAAGTCCATGCTTTTTTGGCAGAACTATGATGGGTTGCTTTTTGTTGTATTGCAATATTGTCTTCACTTAGTGCTTCTTTAGGCACAATCATGAAATTATGTTGTTTATATTTCAAGAGCAGATACCTTAGATGTACTTAATTTATTGATTATTCATCTACTTAATATCATGTTACCTTTCTTGTGCAAAGTCAAAGTTTCACGTTGTGAAGTAGTAAGGAGTTGATTCCTATAATTTTGCATGCCCATTAGTTACCCCGTTTCTTTGTATTGGCAGATACCGGTAATACTTAAGAATATGGAGACATGCTTATGTATTAAAAGATCAGACAAGTGATTCCTTAATATCGACTTGCTACCCTTTGTGGGGGTGCAACAAAAAGAAAATAATGTTTCAAATCTCTAACACCACCCCCCTCCCCCAATTTTTATTTTTTTTTAATTATTCATTCATCTTGACCATGTTTTAGATAATTGATTTATTAATAGATTTGACTTGTCCTCAGCCTAAAGAGCTTATTACATGATGGATTACATTTGAAACATATGTGAACTATTTTTCTTGAATCTTGATATGTGTAATTGTAAAAATATTTCATTGTCACAATTTTTTCTAAAAAATAAAATAAAAATCATTTTTAAACTAATGCTGTATTTCTTGTGTTTTTATGGTTATTCTTGGGAGTTATTCATCAATCAAATTCAAGTAAACATTAAATCATAAGTATCCTAGATCCCATTTTGTTCATTAATTTCAAACTTGTTTAAAGAAAGTATTTTTATTCAACCATTCAAAGAAATATAATTTTCCCTATTAAAAACCAAAAACCATGAAGGCAAAAAAAAGGATAAAATTCATACACTTTCTAGGACAAGGGGAAGGGAAAGATCTTGATCGCAATATACATTCCACTTTTTCCAGTTTGAATACAACTTCTGAAATTCACAATCTTCTCATATCTTCTGTCAGTTTTCTGCTTTCAAAAACACAAAATTAATGCAGCCTACTCCCATTACACCAAGCACGGATATGATATTTTCTTATTAACAAGACGATTCTTCCATTCCAAATTGCAAACCTGCACATAGAGTGTGTATGTCCCTATATTTCTTCAGTATAAATTATAATAAGGTAATTGGCTTGGTCCTGAGCATCTCATTGTAATAGGAGTGGACTGTATCCGGTTGTACTCTCCCTTTTCAAAAAGAAATTATCAGATCACATTTTTTTACCCCACTTCAGCAGCATATTTATACATCTCATATTCTACCAGTTGGAAAATCTGTGAAGACCAAATAAGATTCATCCCAGTTTCTCATCCACATCTGCTTCCTCGTTTTCAGTCTACTTCCTTTTTTTATGACGTGTATTTTTGTTTGAGATGAGACAAAGATTAATCTGTTGAAACTTAAAAACTATGAGTGACAAAGTTCTAACGGAAAAGAAACAAGGAATCTATGCTAAATGTATATGCCTCAAGGCTCATTACCACACATACTGTAGCACTTCCATCACTTACTCATATTATGCACACACACATCATAGAATACAAACTTTTTCACATCTAATTAAGCTTATAAATTACAGCATGCATCAAATTGAATGAATACTTTAACCAGAAAAAGAAACATAAAAACAACAGCAGATATTTAGCTTCAATTAGTTCTAAATAAATCACACTTTAATATATCCAACAGCAAAGTTTGGTGACAAAAGTGCTTCAATATACATTATACATAGATTGCAGTTTCTAATGCATGAGATTAAGCCATTCATATGGAAAACAAATTCAAGTAAGTTTTTATCCTGAGCTTCCTTCATAATTTAAATAATTTGTGGGACAGAGTTTTTTGTTGTTTTCCTTATTATTGCCAAAAGTAAGGGGAAATTTATGTTACTCCTGGATAAAATCATGTTTTCTATGCAAAGATTCACTCCAAGTTCAGAAGTTGTAATCGCTTGCTTTAAAAAAAAAATTTTCAGAAAGAAGAGCATCGATGTCTACATTGGCATGCCTCTCAGAGAATTTCTGTAGTATAAAATGATGAATCAAAGCTAATTCTGTCGATACAGTCCATTCCAATCACACTTAAATATTCACAGCTTTCAAATGCACGACATGACAATGAGAATAAATTGCTAGACATCAGCTGGGGTGGGTGGAATTATTCTTCATAGCCCTCTGGGAGTGCGTTGGACTCAGGATTGTGGAAGAGAGAATGGTTGCCATCGCCCCATGGGAAAGCCTACAGGACAAAATGAAATGAAAAGTACAAAGATAGATTAAAGCTGTGTCACGTCAAAATCATATAATTTCTAGTATGTTGATTCCAACGATTGAATTTATTGGCCCGTATTATGGGCTGAAGACTGAGTTTGTACAAGTTGAAGTTTCTACAAAGCTATTGTGTGATCCTTTTGTCTGATGTTGACTGATGCGTCAGACAAAAGGATCGTACAATAGCTTCGCATGAACTTCAACTCATACAAACTCAGTCTTCGGTTCAGAATATGGGCCATTGAGTTTATTAGAAAAGATATATTACAACAATGACTGGTTGTCAAATTTTACACAGAATCAAAGTACATCATTGATGAATGGGGTGTGCATGGTGTAGAAGAATAAGTGAGGAAGAGTTCAACTTTACAGTCAACTCGCATTAAAGTGCTCGAAACCAAGCCTATTACCTCGCTTTAACAAAATCTTGTTTTACTGAACAATTAGGAACATAGACATGGTAATACAGTAACATTTGCTCCTGCAACAGTTTCTCCAGGCTTTATATAAGAATAAGAGTTAGGTTAGGTTAGCAATAGGATTTTATGTTAGTTTCAGGTTTAAGTTTACAGTAGGGTATATTGATATAGAGTTAAAACTAGTCATTTGATTAGTATATGGAATTTACAGAGGAGCAAATGTCATGGAATCCGCAGACATGTGATGTGATAGAAATTGGCGTTCAACAAGAAAGGAATAGAGCAACGTCGATCTGGCGCTGCTCAGTGGTTGCCGGGCCCACGATCAATTGGGCGAAAAGAATTTCTGTTTTACCTTTGATTCGGACAATAAAATTTGGAACATTTTTTTTTTTTTTTAAGATTTGCCATGTCATAATTACATCTTGTTGTATCTGTGCTCATTATAACTGGAGTAGACAGTATCATTACATGTAGGGGAGACTGGGGTAATTATGGCCCCCTTTTTCACATTTCCTATTACTACCATTAAATGAAAAGTCCAATGATATTCTAATTATGTAAAAATACAGTCAATCTATATACCTATAATATACAAAAGAAAGTATAAACCTGCTACTTCTCACTTGCATATTAATTACCATTATCTTAACAACTTTGGGGGGCCATAATTACCCCACAGGTTGGGGTATTTATGGCCCCTATTGTAATGACTGTATGAATTCAAAGATATTATGCTAATTAATGATGGTAATATATAATAAATGTTGTTGGGTATTCCTAATACACCTATCAACCACCAACAATGATTTAGTTAATAATTGGTTTAGCCAAAATGTTGAAATTTTGCAATCAAAGCAATACATATATTTATATACAAAATGGGACAAGTTAATGTCCCCATCTACGCTTATCTGCACTTATACACTGTTTATGCATTGGGGGCCATAATTACCCCAAATGACATTTTCAATATGATCCCCCTTTACAGCTCTACTATTGAAGATATTCAGGTGGAAGTTTTTCTGTTGTGTTTTTTACTTCCTATTGTTTCAGTTTCAATCAAAATTTCATCTTAAATGATTTTAATTAATGATATCACACCCCACATTAAAAGGCAGACTTGCCACTTTCCAACGAACAGAATTGTAATTGCCGTACATTTTAGGCTCCCCTAAGCACAACATTTCATGTAAATGGCTTATTTTTCTCATATGATAGTAGGAAGAGTTTAGCTAGGCATGTGTAAAAATTAAATTATCATTGTGTAATGCAGCAAAGAATTATAAGCTCTCAAAGACAAAGGGGCCATAATTACCCCAGGGCCATAATTACCCCAGTCTCCCCTATGTGAAGAATCCATTTTCGGAAGTCAAATCGAAATGTTGTGCACCAAGTAATTTTCAGAGCTAACATATTTGCCAAAAGAATATTCTTTTTATAATATATCACACATTCTTGGTATATCTCTGGCTCTCCTACGAATTCTTCCTAGATCGCATATCACTTCTGGGGCCAAAATAGTGTTTAAAAATCATTCTGCGTGGGTAATTTTCATACAAACTGCACCATACAAAAATGGACGAAATTATGCTGATTTTCACATGCTATACTTAACCCAGAGTGACATATAATAAGTGACAGGCACTCCTTTTCAGGATTCATCACATGTTTATACAGTCCACTCCCATTACAATGAGGTGCTCGGGACCAAGCCTATTACCTCATTATAATGAAATCTTATCATACTCAACATGAACCTTTGGCACATAGACAAGTGTGTATGTTTGAAATAGGGACCAGGAGAATCACCTCATTATAATGGGAGTAGACTGTAACATTAAACTCATCCCATCTAATGCCCTGGACACAACTGGTCGTACATGCCATGAGCACGTCTCTATGGCAGATTTTGTAGAAAACTTCTGCATGGCATTTACATTATTTTACGACACCCACGAAGCATGCAAGGCATGCAGGAGGTTATCTTATCTTATAAGTTCAATGCTCCAATGCTCCAAATTTTATTGTCCGAATCGGAAATTCTTTTTGCCCTTGTCCCGTGGGCTTGGCAGCCGCTGAGCAGCGCCAGATGGACGTTGCTCTATCCCCCTCTTGTTGAACGCCAAACAGGGAAGCAACAACTACCATTTTTAACGTCTTTGGTATGACGCGGCCGGGGATCGAACCCACAGCCATATCGAAACCATAGGAATCGCAGAAATTGGTCTGCGTTGGCTACATACACAATGCGTGCCCCATAGATTAAGATCAGTTGTGACCATTGCATTAGACAAAATGGAACATATTCACCAAGGTATCCTAAACTTAAGCCTCCCTTAAATCTGTGGTTTAACAATGGCTAGCAAAATGCGACACACACTGTCAAGGTTATGTTCCTTACACGTTTACTTGGTTCTGGAATCGTACTTAAATGGTTAGGAAAACTTGTGTACTTATCATTCCCAGGTACTTTATAAGGGTTTCAGAACCACAAATTTATATCAAATATCAACTGCTCCGGATTGTGTCACATTTTGCTACCCATCTAGTTAAACTACAGATTTAAGCTAGGCTTAATTTTAGGACACCTTTGTGAATACGGGCCAATGAGGCTTCAACTGTAAAAGCTTTCTCACCTTTGACCTAATCCTAAGATGTTGGTATGCAACAAACTCTGGCTTGTGAGCATGAGCTTTGTGTTCCATCTCTCCCTTGTAAGCGTTCACCATACAGAAAACAACTCCAGGTATAGCAACCAGGAAGGACATGTACTTCCACGTCTTAGCTGAGCCTGTGAAAAGAAAAATGAATATGGTATATATTTCAATAACTATTGGAGAATATTTAAAATCTGTAAAAAAAATATTTTAAAAAAAATCAATTTGGTTTGCCTCTGTTATGCAAGTGCTTATCAGAGAATTGTAAATTGTGAATGTGGAGAGGAGGAGACTATGAGTTATGTCCTTGAATACCCACTTTTGCCCAAGCCCTGTTCCTCTCATGACTAATGGGTCGTCTGCATCCATTACAAATAGGGTCTAGGTAGGGTCTTATTGAGAGAAAGCACTCAAGAAAAAGCAGAGAATTAAGAAGGATTTACATGTCTTTAGGTATAGTTCTATGCTTGAAAAGAGAGAGATGGAGAAAGAAATGTATGCTAAACTGCTACTGGAAAAAAAAAAAAAAAAAAAAGAAATTCAACTTATGAGAAATGAATAACGCATGTCTTGTATAATCTGGACTAAACAATTGGTTTGACTTAGGTGATTATTCGACTAATAGAAGGTCAACTTATGCAGAATTGACTGTATTTCAGAAAAGGAGGAAGGGTAGAAAACTCAGATGAACAGATTGGTGCCATTTTGAGAAAAATCGTAAATAGAAAAGCGTTATTGATAACTTTCTTTTTATTAGAGGGTAAAGGCAGATCTGTATCTGAATCAGATCTGAATTATTGAATAAATACATATCATTCAATGATTGTACATGACTGAATGGTAAATTTTGTAATGGAACATTGATTTTGTGACTTCATAATCACTGTTTCAGAAATTCTTCTATGGATTTTTTTTCCCTTTACAATTACTTATTCTATCAATGTGGGTCTACATTAATAATTCTTTACCTCTTTCCTCTCCGACATTCTTTGTATTTTCCCTTTATTTTATTCTTTGTTTTCAGCCTTTCATCTTCTTGTTCTCTCTTTCTTATATTCCTGTTTTATCCATTTCCTTAAATTTTCCTTGTGTTTTGCATATTATGTTACTCTTTGCTTTCATTAGTTGATCTCTCTTTCCATAGTTTTTTTTTTTAAATCCATTTCCTTATGCTAATTATTTTTTTCTTTCCTTACGTCTTTCTTTGTGTTTGTTTTTAGTTTTTTAAATTCTTCTTTTTCTTTACCTCTTTACCCGAAGTTCTGGAAAATTGCTGCAGTTGCAGCAGTCAGGCTTCCAGTATTCATTTAATTCGCTTTTTCCTCGTTTATGTGCTTTGTTTTTTATCAAATTTATTTTATTACATTCTCTTTCTCTCTTGACCAATATTATATAGATTTTCTTTTCATTTTATTTTTAACTTTTCTCTTTCCTTATACTATTCTATGTTTTATCTCTATTTCCTTTTATTTAGATCTAGGTGTACTTATTTTTTCTTTTTTAAATTAATAATTGTTCAGTAATAATGATTGAAAACTCAATTGCATTCACAGTCGGCCATCGTCAGAAGAAAAAAATCAATCAACATGATCAATGGAAGAGAATGTGAGGCCGGAGCCTAGGAAAATATTCAAAAATTTGACAACTCATTTATCGTTTGATTTCGAATCAATTTCATTCCTTTCTTTTCACCCTTTTTGAAAAAAAAAAGAAGAAGAGAGAAACATGGGCTATACTTCATTCACAAGTTGTAAAACAAAAAGGAATTTGACTTGTGACTCCTCGCCGGTGACCAGTGCGTGGTGGACGTGCAGATTCAGTTCGCATTGAATTTCATCGCGAATGAGTGGGTGACGTGCAAAGTCAATGCAATATCAATATTGTGCAGAAAGAATGGTAACAACATAGGCTCACTAAACACTAAATTAAAGATAAAACACTCTATTTATACGATCATAATTTTTCGTAATTCATACCTGCTGCATCTTCTGCTGCTGGCCCATGGGCTGCTGACGATGATCTCCTTGAAATGGAGGTGGAAAATTGACGGCGAAAAACATTCATCATTTGAGAAGCCATATTTATGATTTCAGCACAGCTAATGATCTAACCTCGTCCAGATTTGTTTTTCTTATTTTCCTTTTTCTATCTGATTATCCTTATTTTTGTCCTCAAAATATAAAAATAAAACTCCATAAGTATCAACATATTTTTTATTAGTATAGATTGTAATTTAAACTTACTCACATTAAATTTAGTATTAAACTATACAGTCTAAGTATTTATGAGAATATAGGAGACGACTTTATTTATCGTTGCCATCCTCTCTGGCTCTGTAGCGAAGTCATTTTTATCTTCATGTTTCGACGATTTATTTATCTCAGGAAAGTTGAATCACACTAACAACCTGTGAAATCAATGAGGCAAGTCTTTATTCAATATCAAAGTAGTAAATTTTGTATTATGAATTGTAGGATGTGTTCAATTTTAAATGTTCAATTCAATTCAATCATTGAGCGGAGACGGAACCGGTGACTTCCCGACCCCCGGAGCTTGGGCGGGCGGCGTCGTCGGTATCTGCCTGAGGCTCAGCTCCGCACAATTGCCAACAAGGGAGGAAGGGGCCCGTCTTTTGTCAGCTAGAGTTGGGGGGGGGGGGGGGGGGGTTCGGACTTCAATGTCTGGACACTAAAAGCAAATAGAATTTCCTCTTTTAAATATGAATTAAATACTAGCAACGTGAACACACTCGGACACTACACAATGAAATATTTTATTGATCTTATTCTTGCATGCGACATCAGGCCCGTAACTAGGATTTTTACGGGGGGGTTCGACATCTGAAAAAGTGGACCTTTTTCAAGGATTTTTTTCGAGCGCGAAGCGCGAGCAGAAAAATTTTGAGTTAAACTTTGAGTACAATATGCATTATCATGATTATAGACTCTATTTAGGAGCTAAAAACTGGGGTTAATTGTGCATTGTAGTCTCTACTTATAGTATCCGCGAGCGCGAAGCGCGAGCTGAAAATTTTAAGAATCTTAATGGCTTTTCTCTTTTATTGTTCATTGAGTAATGAATATGGAATGCGAGCGCAAAGCGCGAGCTCAAAATTTTGAGAACAAAATTGGAGTTAATTGTGTAATATAGAGCCTATTTAGTATCCGCGAGCTGAAAGCTTTGAGCTAAAAATCGTGCCTTATAGAATCTTTCTAGGATCCATACTGAAGATACATAATAATCTTGGCTCATTAATAATCTTTGCTATGAATATTTTCTGGGCTGCAAGCACCTAGGCCTCCCCCAATCTAGCCCAAACACAATTACAACAATTCTTTTGACAAGGTTTGTCTCCAGCAGAGAGCACTGTGGGTCCAACCCTTTTTTTAAATACTTGTTGTTTGTAAAATTAAGGTTTTTAAAGGACATATTATGAAGTAAAGAAAGGAGCGCTTTTTAGTATTGTTATACTTTTAAAGAAATGTTATTTTCCATTGGACTTTCAAAGAGTATGAAAGGCTTTTTTTAGTATAAAAAAGGCATTTTTAGCTTAAAAAGGGGCACTTTTAGAGTGCATGAAAAAAATAGGGGCACTATGCCCCTTGCCCCCCGGTTCCACCGCCTCTGTTAGACCCCAATATCCTCAAGCGCGAAGTAGAAAACTTTGGGCACAAAATTGTAGTTTATTGTGCATTATAGACCCTATTTAGTATCCGCGAGCGCAAAGCGCGAGCCGAAAATTAGGGGTTTTTAAAGACATATGGAGTAACAAGGGGCCCTTTTTAGTATTAAAAGTGCCCCTTCTTTAAACATAAATTGTCCACGGGACTTTTCAAAACTCTGAAAGGCTTCTTTTTAGTATAAAGAGGACACTTTTTTTAGCTTAGAAAAGGGACATTTTTTGGTCATGAATAAAGGCACTTTTATAGTTGGGGTCACTGTGCCCCTGCCCCCCCCCCCCCCCCCCCCCCCCCCCCCCCCCCCCGGTTCCAACAACTCGGCCACTAGGCCTTATTTCTGTTATATCATTTCTTAACATTGAAGATAACATCATTTAAAAATACAAAAATAGAACACAAATGTGGGAGTGGTGTGGTCGAGTGGATAAGTCGGCGGACTTACGATCACAAGGTACGCGGTTCGAATATCGTCCATACCACTAGCATCCTTCGGCAACGTGTCAACCTGCAAATTTGCCGTACTTGACCCAAGTGAGGTGAATGGGTACCGGTAGGAAGAAATTCCTTGAATGCTGTGAGCGCCTTTCGGGGTAGCCTAGCTAAGCCGGGTAATAATAATATGATAATGCGCCTTGAGCACTCTACAGAGTGGATACGTGCGCAATACAAATCACATTATTATTATTATTATTATTAAATGCAAACGAAAACATTCCTGCGAAATGGTTTAAGTGTAATTCCTGCATAATTTGATCTGAAAAACATGATTATCATCCCCAAAATAAAATGTTGCGAGTGCGAAGCGCGAGCGAAAGATTTTACATGTAGGGGGACTGAAAGCAAAGTGTTTTTAATCTTCCTTTCTTGTATTTGTATTCAAGTATCTGCTGCATTTCTGCCAAAAAGTGGGAGTTTTAATTTTTTATTTATTATTATTTTTTTTTTTTTGGTCAAGCGGACCCTGCTCGCCTGCGGGGGGGTTCGTTCGAACCCCCCGAACCCCCCCTGGTTACGGGCCTGGACATGGATGGTAGAATCGTTAGACCGAGGCTGCTTTGTCTTTGAGTCGTATAGATCTACCCAGTTGTTGTGTGTCCGGACGGGTTGTTTGTCCGGACAAAGAAGGCAATTTTAAGAATTGTGATCAATAAGACAATATTTCATTAATCGATCGAAAGTAATATTAGACAATGAGTGATTTCACGTTCGGTGTTATAATCGGTGTTAGTGTTTATTTTGGAGCAGAAGTCTGATCTAACACCGAACGTGAAATGGAAATAAAATCAGTCGGTGTTAGGTGTTGACCTCTAAATTTTGACGTATTTCCGGTTTAATACTGGTGTTTCATTTTGTGTCAAATGTCGTCTGCTGATCCGAGCTCTGCAGCCGGTGTTAAATTTCACGTGCAAATTTCCATTGACTAACGCTAAACCCCTAGGGATTAAGAAAAAGTTCATTTCACACTCGGTGTTAGTGTTGGCGTTGGCAAACGTTTGGTTTGTCTGGGGAATAATAGGGGTAGTGGAGGCTCGAGTGGCAGAGTATCAATACTTTATTTTACAGAATAATTAATCAATTAATATATTAGACAAAAGAGGGTACTTCAAGACCTACAAAATTGGTTAGTTTTGTGGTTAACGAGATGGATTCACAAGTTGGCTACTTACTCTTCAAGCCTAACAAGGGTCCAAGAAATTTCATGTAAATTCATTAGAAAAAATGATTAGAAAATATAAAATAAGGTATTCCGTAGTAAATCGTATATAGGGAATAAATATCATCAACATGGATGTCTTCTCAATCTATATTTTAGGAACAAAAGGCATGATCAATTACTGCTAATCTGAACCGATGTGCGAAATTATAGGGTCTGGGTGCTACGCGCTGCGCGGCCCGGCCTGGCTTGGCTTTGAAGTGAACTAGGTATACACTCCATTTCCTGCTGCTTGCAAAAAACTGCTCGAGATATGAACTGTAAACTTACTGTTTCGTCAAAAAATATCCATCATGAGGTAAATTTGTATCAAAGAGAGGTTTGAAGAAGCATTAATTTTCGATTTACTGGTATGATTCTAACCTTTTACGGCCTTCTTCAGGTATATTCAAACAGTTTTAAACAACAAAACCGGTACTTCGCTGCGAATTGCGTCGACGCCATTTTTCTTCAGACGGTGTTAGGCTATCGATCCGCGCGTGTTGGGATATGGTTATCGATTATCTAGATCTGAGCTCGGTGTTTGAGCTCGATTTTAGCAGAATTTCACTCTGCTAACACTAACACCAACACCAACACCGAACGTGAAATCACTCCGTATAACAAAGCACGAATATTCACAAAAATTGTTGCTATTCACTGCACAAATTTTGAGAAAATCCAGAGCAAAAGATGACGTTTTTATCTGCTTGAGTGTCCGGACAACGGACCCCCCATCCTATATATTCTAGCCTACACTCCTCTGAAGACGGAGCTCTACAATTGAGAGAGCTGTGTAAAGTCAATTATCTACAAAAGTCATTGGAGGAAACTTCGGGGAAAACAAACAAACAGAGTGAACAAGACCGTTTGGCCTCAATCAAGGTCAAGGATCAGAAATAGATAGGCCTACGTCAGGATCTAGACTAGAACTACTTCCAGATGCGATAAGTTGAATAACATGAATGTTATAGCAAATCTATAATCACCATATTTGAGACTGTACACAGCACTTTACATGGCTCTCTGAAAGTAATTTCCTAATTTCCAGTCAATTGCCTGTTCCAAATCTTGTCCAAATTGCACCATGACTGTGAAAAACAATGAGTCATTGTTGATGCAATAAACCGCACAACGCCAGTTGCTGAGCTCCAACAACACTGGAGGAAGAAGAAGAAGGAGATGCGTACGATATTGGCTTATTGCAAACTAAATAATGTTTTCATGACTCATTTATCTAGATCTACAACTTACAAGAGCAAAGCAATTCGGAGGCCAGTTTTATCATCATAAAGAACAGATAATCATCCACAAAGTATTGTAGATCTAACTATAAAGTACATGACATATAAATTGAGCTTCGACAATGTGTTATTCCGTTATTTTGACTTTTAAGAGAAGAAAAAAAAAGGCATTTCATTCTGGTCATGTACGCAGCCCGCACCCTTTGTGTTACAACTAGCTGACGCAGTAACAGTCTGTCCTTAAGGGGGGGGTGGGGGGGGGGCTCTACGCATAGTTAATTTTGAATTGACCATGCATATACATGTAAGTGTAAGTGGGCTCTCTGGGGCTCTGTGTCTGCAATGTATTTGGCTAATGGTCATATTCAGACTAAGTGGGACATTTAGCTGAAATTTCAATGTGGTGCTGTGCCTTTGAAAATGCAAATTAGGATCTGAAATCAACACAAAAGCTTCTTTACAATACAAACAATTATTTAAGTTCAAACATTATGTGATCCAGTTTTCTTACGCTGAATAATTGAGCAAACAAGAATTTGCACGTATGGGACTATGGTGCTTTAAATGCCTCTTATTCTTATAACTAATCACTTTTGTAAGATTTTTTTTGCTTAAAGTAATTTTCATGGACTACTCTAACATGGCATATAAATACAGGAAATTTGGATTTAGTTATTTACTTGAAATGTTGAATTTAAGGCACTGGTCGTGTCACTCACATTTTGAATGTCGTGTCACTCACGACACATAGAGGTGGACCATTTTCCACATAGAGGGAATGATAGATAAACATAATAAATGTCGGAGAGGTACACTATTCATACACATATACCAGCACCTATGGTACCCTTAGAGATCTACCTGGGCACAAATCCAACCATAACCAATGATCGTCAGAAACCCATGTCTTTTTTCTGTCGTGTCACTCACGCACTGTTTTTTAATCATAATTTCCAGGACCAATCGTAAAATTCAAATCCAACTTGTAATGACACATGCCACTCCTACATTATACATAATATGGTAGTCATGATCCATTCATAACCTACAAGTGCAAAGATATGCGCCCTTCTATCAGTCCAAATGTCGTGTCACTCACGTTTGAATATGACCTAATGTATTTTTGCGAAGCTCATCACCCAGTTCATGTATTTAACACTTAATATAGTCTGCATGACTTGTATGCATTTTTTGATGAAAAGTACTTAGCTCAAGCTGGGGGCGAGAGCTCAGCATGAATGAACGCTTTCACAAAAGCTGTCAATCATAGAAAAATCATTCACAAATAAAATGGCCATAACTTGCTGCCAAAATGCAATAATATCTTCACAATTACCTAAATGAACTTCAAATAATCAATTGGTGCTGTTAATTCGAATATAAAACATATGATAGCAAAAATGAGGACTAACTAAAGAGTGACGAGCCTGAATTTTAATTTTGAACAAGAAGTAAACTGACCAGAAATATATATATAGAAGTACATATATACATATTTGAATTTCAGCATGAGTAGTGTATGACAGGCTTCCAAGATCTGTGAATGTGCAGGGTGGGTGTACGCAAATAAAGTTGTTTGTATGCAGATGAGGTTTCATGCATATCTATGGTGTTGTAAGTTAAATATGTACTGACCTGAGGAGTAGCTTGCAACTTATATGTCACAAATTAAATTTCATCGAATGTATTCATTGATAATTACACCCAAGATAACATTTTGAGTATTTGACTTCACAGGGTGGAAATCTCCTTTCAATTGTGACATTACATTATGATTTATAGTTTTATACACTATACACTGCCAACAAACATTTTACCTGGGCCTCTCTTATTTAAGTTAACTTTAAAGGACAAATTTATCCCGTAATCAAACTTTCTTCTACAGAAATCATACCCCCAAAAATAAGAATTAAGGAATCATTCCTGAAATCTTAGCAGTTTCTCCATATTGTATTGTTTTCATTTTTGTTCTTTCTGTAACAAAATAAGAATAAAAGAAACAAAATCATATTTACTGCACAAAGCCAGATCAAATCATTCGAGTAAGACTCCCAGCTCCCTGCACTACGTGATCCAGTAAAACTGTGCGAGACTTTCTCATTTGGTTCCAATTTTCAAAAAAAATTGTGTTGATTTTACCAATGAAACAATCATATTCAGTAAACAAATTATGGCATGCATGCTGTAAAGTAAGGGTTGGGATTAACAGTTAGACCGCAGCGTCCCGAAAAGACGCTTATAATACGAAAAACGTATTCATGCTCGAAACGGTTTTATGAATATTCATGACGCAGAAGGGGGTAAAAATGGAAAACTGGCGCTGATCGCTCATTTCTGCATGGATTTTAACCATTTTTGTTGGATATTATTTTCAATAGTCAAATTATCCATTTCTTACATTATCTAAGGGGTTTAGATTGAGAGAACATTCGAAATGTACGTTTGTAAATTGGTCGCGCGTAAGAACACTTTTATGATGAAAAAGGGGCAAAAAAAGAATAAGTTAACGATCTGCCTACCAAATTTTTTTAGCTCATTGTGAGCGCTAACTCTCCAGCATATCACAAGAAACATTTGGAAATTCATTCTTGTACCAGTCAGGATCGAGGCAGATGTAAGACGATGCAGATATATTTTCTATCAAAAAATAACGAAGGTTACCAAGAACCCGGCGACCGTTAAATGGAGCGCTGTGATTGGTCTGCGGTCACGCTCGTACCATACGTCACACATATTAATGTCGTCTGCTCGCTGAGCTGGACACGAGTACGAGTACGAGTGTGCATAATAATTGAAATCGGACGCCATTATAAGAATAAAAATTAACAATTGAAACCCACTTTCGTTAAACTTTTCTGTCTAAACCAATTTCGAATATATATACATGCACTATGCTAGAAAACCAAAAATGTTAAATACAAGAAGTAATTCATAGAATAGGGCCATAGTTATGGGTATATTTTGCAGTCGACAAGTGCACATTTTTTCTTCCAAACTCTCCATACGTTCATTTTCATGTAAGTTAATCCAAAATGATATTCATTTAAAATATGTCAACTGAGTTTTGCACTTATTCTTATACAACGATTTATTTTTGTCAAATATAATAAGAATACAGTAGTCTTATATGGTAAACCCTGATATAAATGATCATTCAAGATGACAAGCAAGCTGATGAAAATTGTTTCAACAGTTTATTTTGTTGAAGCGTAGCTGTGTGCAATGGAAATGTAATCCCTTAGACAGGTGCCAATTCATCTTTTGAACATGATGTCAATTGGATCTTATTCCATTCATTTGAATTTGACTAATGTCCAGTTGATCTTAAGTTTGTGATACAAAGGCTGAAGTCTCTTGAGGATGAAAATATGCAAGACCGAACTAAAATAGAAACCAAGAGCTTCGAGATTTTTCTTTTTTAAATTTTAATTATAATATTTATTTTATTTATCAACTTATTATTATTTTTTTTTTTTTGGGGGGGGGAGGGAGGGGCCGAGGAACAAAACCCTTTCAAAGAATCAATTTGTCTTCCCCCCCCCCCAATAAAAAAAAAAAAAAAGAGAGAAAAAAAACACCAACAATACAAAAACAAAGGAAAAGACTGAACCTGTCATTTTTTCCCAAAACTCAATTACAAAAAAAAAAAAAAAATCATTACATCAAGGTTCTCAGATAACAGACAACTCTGCCTAAGCAGTACTAGTTTTATGTATCATAGGGTTCCCGTTTACATGAAAGCTTGAAGATAATTACAACTTTGCTTGCGATAAATTTTTGCAATGTTACGGGAACCCCTTGGTACCCTTTCTGTAAATCTCTCCATTACAAATATCAATCTACTGCTTATCAACAAAAACATCATGACCAGTGAACAACGGGATCACTTCACACACAATCATCATAGTCCTACTAGCAATTCACTCAATATCACTGACCCAATACTAACCTAAACCAGCAATCACAACAAACCTCTGACACAAAAACCACATTGACTTTATCACTAATATTAACACTTTATCAACAACACCGCTTCAATAAACATCATCAACAACAAACCACTATATAATTTTACTGAACAACCCTCACCATCACCGACATCACACTAACATACATGTACAAAAAACCTACAAATACAGACGTCAAACAACATCCCCACTGCTATGACCATCACATGACCACCCCACTATAATCACCCAAAACAACACTAGAATCTCAACATAGTTCACTCCTATTATAATGGTGTATTCAGGCTTCATAAAAAAAAAAATTGTCCTCATTATAATTGGAGTAGACTGCATTATCAAACAATACCACCAAAAATCATTATTTTCGATAATAGGCTACCAATGTACTAAAATCATAACAAACCCACTACCATCACTGTCAACACCAACATAAATAACACCATCATCAGTAGTAAAACCAAACTACAAAACCTGAGGCATTAAAATTAACATAACCAGTTCTGGACATACCCATGAAACAATTAGAATTAACACCCATGATATTGAATAAAGAATTGTACACATTGAGTGTTAATTCTAATCCTCTCTTGGTATCAATAATTGTGTCTTCACCAAGGAATGGTAACTTAACACCTCAAATTTTACAGTGCATCAGTCTTGACTTTAAACTACATGCACATATGAAGAGACTTAATGGTTAAAGAAATAGTCATTAACAAGATATCTTATTTTGGATCCATTATTTAAAATGAAATGCTCACTTTAGTATTTTACAAACATTGCCATGATGGTATTATAAGGCCTACTCCACTACAAAAAATATCAATTAAACTGTTGGGTAATAAATAATGATAAAATATTCGCCCACCTAAACCTTTTATTTTAAATTTTAAATATGAAACATGAAATTATTTAATCGAAGTAAATGTAGAGGACAATTAAGATAAATTTGTACATGAACTTACGAAATAATCTGCTTCTTTTTTTTCTTTTTTAAAGACAATTCCTTTACATATTACCTGCTAGATAGGGCTACAGTAAAAACTGACAATTTTTTTTCCAGCTTACAGATTTTTTTCAACTCTTGAAAACTTTCTGAAGGGCTTATGCTAAAGTGTAGCGTTTGTGCGCGGCGGCGGCGCGTTGAAAAGTGGAAATAATCGACGAAAAAAAAAAAAGGTATCTTTAAAGCGTCCTACAAAAAAAAGGAAACGATTCAGAATTGTATGGCACGTATTGTGTGGTGTTGGCGTGGTGTGTGTGGGTGTGTGTGTGTGTGTGGGATTGTGTTTGCGTGTGTTTGTGTGTGTGTGTGTGTGTGTACTGCATGTTTGTATGTTTGGGAATTTCGTGAAACAAATTAGCACCATATATTCTATTGGCAATTGGCTCATTCGGGACGGACTTGTTTGAGATCAAACTTATATTCTCCTCCTTAAATTGCAGCAATTAGAATTTTCCTTTCTATTTCTACATCATTTCAATTATTATGTTATCAAATTGGCTCAATTGTCGATAATGTGTCAAATAGCTTTAAAATAGCAATTAACGCGGAAATCGATATGTATTGATAATGTTGCCAATTTAAGGATTTCTATAAACAATTCCAATAATTTACCTACCTGTACCTGGGTCGAGTGCAGCACAATATGGATGAATTCTTGCAGAAAGAAATTAATATGCCATAGGCTTGGGACTCGAATCTGGGACCCAAAAAAGTGTGTAAAATTTACCTAGCAAATATATGGTAGAAAACTAAGAATTTCTATTTTGACAATATAGAGAGTGACCTTTTCATAGCTTATATTGCTTATACTTCATGATAAATTTCATTGAAATTCGCAATTTAAACAATGTAATGTTGACCAGAACCAGGAGTGGACCAGGACTAGCCCCATCGCGATTTCTGATTGCTGCAGATGTTCGATAGCTGCGATAGCCGTAAACAGGATCGACCGAACTTTTCATTCGTTTTGGAACTAATTAGTTCACCAAATTTTTGACACACACAAACACACCACACACACACAATGCACACTTAACCCACAAAAAGGGCTTAAGCTAAAGTCCGAGTCCGAAAAATGATTAATCAATTTCCAAAATTTCAAAAAAATTAATCGATCCAGAATCTTTTCCTTTCAGTTCGTAGAGCGCTTTAAAGACACCTTATTTTTTTTTTTCGTCGATTATTTTCCACTTTTCAACGCGCCGCGCCGCGCCAACAACGCTACACTTTACATAAGCCTCTGAGTGCTGATGAGAACAATGCTACAGCCAATAATGCACTCTGGTTTTACAATACACTAATATGTTCACTTTTAAATCTAGTTGTAGATTTATGGAGATTCGTTAAAAAAAATGCAGATAAATTTGCTGCATCTTAAATAAATGTCAAAACCTCAATGAGACAGATCAAAATTTTTTTTAAGAATTTAAATTTTTTTTTTTTAATTCATGCCTGAAATGATTCGCTACAATGCAAAGGTGTCAATTTTTGGACTGCATAATAAGGCATGCATAGGAGGGTCCTTCTACACTTTGGTTTTATTAGTGCGCTGAATCACCATGTTAAATGCTATCAAGAATTCTTCTCCTCTGTGGTAAACTACACTGCTGGTTGTAATATTGTACCAATGAATACAAGAAAATTATCAAAGACAAAGAATTATATTGAGAATGAATTACCACTCGTCCAACAGGCTGTTTTCTTCACACTCATAACTTGTTTTGGGTTTAATTTTGTGAACTGTGTTTAGAAACTATTGAACACTTTGTCTCCTCGGCAAACCAAAACGTAGATTTGTAGATATCCATGGGTATGAGCGACGGTCCTGCCACAGCTCATCCATTAACACTTCGTTGTTGCTGTTTATCCGTTCAACGAAGAAGAGAAAGTAGCTGTTGAAGTCAAGCCTCAGTTGTTGGAATTCCTGAAAAGACAAAGTAAAATATTAGATGTTAAAACAATTGCAGGAACACAACATGAAGTATCCAAGACATGTGGTAAATTACTCTTCTCGAGTAGGGTCTATGACTCTGACATTGTCAAGTGTCATGGAATGATATATTGATAGATTCCTACACAGTCAGAATTTCTATATAAATTCTGATGAATGCAGATTTAAAAATTAGTTTTAAAATATTAATATTAGGGTAAATATAGACGTAGCCATTGTGCAATCATTACCTTATCTATTAAATCATTGATATTATTGGGTCTGTATAACAACAATTTTTGGGGTGGAGCCTTCGATGCTAGTGGAAATTCTTTAAATCAAAGTTAGCTACCAACTGGTGCCTAAGTTACATTTCCAATAATAAAAATAACTATTACATGACATGATTTGCTTTGGTTTGGGACTGAACACAGAACAGCAGTACGAGGTGAACACGGCCGCTGCACTGGAAAATGTAGCCCAGTGGATTCTGGGCTTGTGCACAGGCTGTTTACCCCTTAGAGCGGGTAGCGTAGTCCCAATTCCACGGATTTTTTGCCCAAATACGTAAACGATACTTCATTTTTTTTTCATAGAAAAAACAGCTGGCCTTACCAAATTTTTTTAGTTCTTTGTAGTCACCGCTCATATCTTAGCATTACGATCATCGACCCCATTTCAATTTTAATTTGGTACCAGTCAGGATCGAAAGAGATGTAAAAAGGTCAAAACATGTATAATAAATTGATCAAAATATCACCAAACAATACCCTCATTTATAAATATCAAAATCTAAACGGAATTAATCATGTTACATACCAAAAATTCAAGAGGCAGTGTCCGTGATTAGCTCTTCCACTTCGATCTGTGTACAGGTTTTGCATTATATTGAGCTTGATCATGATAGTTTGTTGACCCCATGATAAGTCCCCAGTGAAATTCACACGGCGATTTCATAGAACGATACCCCAAATCTGGTATCGATATTTTTTTCATAAAAGTTGCGATATCGCCTTATTATGAGCTGCGCTGCGGTCTAACTGTTAAATTTGGCTTTGTGCTGTAAATATAATTGTTTCGCTTAGAATTACCAAGATGTGAATTGTAAGCAATGGAACAAAGTCTGCTAAGATTTCAAAAATTCATTTTTTTTATTTATTTATTTATTTTTTTTACATGTATAATGTATGCAGAAGATACTAAATTTTAGGAAGAATAAAACAAAGGGTTTCTGAAAGCCAATCTTGCCATAAACTTGTTGGCAAAATTAGTATGGGGTTATGAATACATAAAATTACCTGTCGGTTGATAAGCGATTTTTCACATTTTTTACATTGATAAAATACTGGACTTTGGTAGAATACTGATAACATGTTTATAAAGAAGTTTTTGCAGCCTCATGGTTACATCTACATGTACCTAGCAACCGATAGAACAAATCCTATTTACTGTACAGTATTTATCCTTGTATACCAGTGACAAACATTACCATATTTCTTTTACATCCTGACAGCTACAATGTACTGTAGTAATCCAATGAATATTGGATAAATGTCATTCCATAAAAAAGTACATAAAAATATTATACTGTTTAAACAAACTGCAGTGCAGTTGAATATGAGTTGTATCTTATTTTATTTACTTTATTGTTATTATTATTTAGTTATTAGGTTTCGAAAGACAAAATAAAGGGAAATCCAACCCAAGGTGAGAATTATTGTTATTAGGGGGAGGGGAAATCATCAGAATCGGCCATAAGAGAGAAATGGAAAATTGAAGTCTCTATGAGGATTGTTAAATGGCTGAATATTGTGAACAACTCTTCATTTGTTTTGTATACAGATTTTAATTTTTTCTTCCTTATTTCTCGTTTCTCTGATTTTCTCTTATTTTTAACAGTAAGTACATTTATGTCAAACTAAAATACTCTGAGTCTGTACAGTATGTACCATTGACATTAACCCAAGTCTCTGTAAAGTGCATTTTGGAATTGCATGTTGTACATATATCTTTCAATGATGCAAAGGAATATCTAAGATTCCTTGATCGTTAATAGCTCCAGCTGTGTTCATTTCCGACTGACATACCAATGCCATTATCAAAACAAAATGACATTTTGTATTGTATTAAACACTAAATTATGTAAATACCTTAAGTAAGGTTACCATGGTCTTTCATATACACTGTACTCGTTATTTGTTTAATTTTTTTTTGTTTGTAAAGGACAGAAAATTTTCCCCTCGGTGTAGGCTATCTGATTGGTCTGTTAAACTGCTTAGTCATTCTGTGTTCCAAATTTGTCCCCACACCATTTATGACAGGTGAAAGGATGCACAGAGCTTGAAATGCCTGTATTCCATATCCAACTGAGTTCTAAACAAACCCTGACCAACAATTGTTGGGTACCAGCATGTATCTATTAATCAGTCGAGGGGTGTACTGTAGCTAAAATATTTTGATATGTTGGGGGGGGGGGGGGGGGGTAACGTGTCGCGTTTAATTTATTACATATTATATTTTGCTTCTTTTTACTTGACATTATTTTCATCTCCAGTGAAAAGACTAGATTTAAATGCATCAGAAAAGGTGGTAGTATCCGAAGTCCAATTATGATTATGATAACATGAACGTAAAATTGACTAGAGAATGGTAAGTTACCCAGTTCCCCTCCCCTTCTCTTTTATAACCCACTTCTGTAGTTATAGCCTATCATTGTATTGATCTTGTCATAGCACTAGTCATTTCATTTATAGCCTAGTTATGACTTAGCAGAAACATATTTATTATTTGTTTTTCTGTCTAGGTCACGGCCTCCGTTCATTGAATGATGGTTCATTGTTTGCTGGGCTATCCTGGAGATAGGACAGATTAGCACTGGATTGCCAGAGATACAGATCTTGTAGTTCAGTTCGTGGAGCATTTCAACAAGAAATCCAACTTTTTCATGATTTAGTGATACTTTGGTAAGTTTGATCTTAATTTCTGTTGTTTTGATTAGCTCAAATAATTACCTAAACTTAATTATCATCTAAAGAGACAATGTTTGGATATATTTTATACAATGTACAGGTACAAATATGTTTGAATTTTGCATCAAGGTTGGATGTTGGAGGACTTTTCTTCTGATAGTCTGAAGAAGACATAATAATGTTGGAACACTCACCAGAGTATGAAGATGGTGTACATTTTAATGACAATGGCATTCAATGACTATGCTAATTCTCAGTTCTCAGCTTATTTGTGAACTACTTCATGAATCCAGAAAAAAATAGTACTGAGAAGAAGAATAAGAAGTAGTAGTAGTAATTTGTTTAGCCATAGTAGTTGTACATGTGTAGTAGGTGTTGTGTTTTTTAGTACTTAGTAGTAGTAGTATAAGATTGATGGAGTCCTGTACAATTCCAATTAAACCTAATTTATATTTTTCCATCGGCGTACAAACGGTGAACCTAATTTTGGGTCATCAGCCATCTACATTGTATCAGAGTGATGTTTACATTATTAAAGTGCTTCATGTGAGAATTATCCAGTAGCTAGATTCACAGACACTTAGTGCATAATTGAAAAGCTTAGTCCCAAATGGTACTAAATCCACTTGATGAGAATTAACTTACTGATATCACACCATTATTCTGGATTTGTCTTAAAACAAAATGTTAAACCTAATTGTTGTCTGTCTACCGTTAATTTCAATTTCCATTGACGAGGTATAATATGTAGTAAGCAAATGCGTTTGTCTCTGAAGTAACAAAAATGGACATAATACCTTTTCCTCTTTTACCTTTACCTAAGCTCTTCAATTGAACGTAATGACAATGGCATTGGCATTCATTATTGACTTCATTCTCTCCCACTCCTCATTGTATTAATATGCCATTATCAAAGGGCTACATGTATATGTTTAATGGAGGACGAAGAGCTGAAATGGGAAAAAAAATCTATAAAATTATGGAGTGATATTCCTCCCCAGTATATAATTGTTTTGTTGCTGATATCAAATGTGATAGTGGGCCTAGAATAGAAGGGTGCTTGAATAAATTCATTGCCTGTCATATTCTTTGTCACGATTTGTTCAAGTCAGTTTTGAAATCATGATAATTTTTCTCTTGTGATGATAGTGTGAGAGCAATTAAACAAAACATGGTACACTTGTATCGTGTCTGTGGAAGTATTCAAACCACAGGACATTTTCATATTTTAAAAATTCACAAGAGAATTTGCATGCATAGGGTTTTAACAATTTAAATTTGTTAATAGGAGAATATAGAAATACATATACATTGTAAAAGTTATCCTGAAGATATTTTTGGTGGTAAAGCTTGTCTGAAGTTCCACTGAAAAGTTGCAGTTATTGCCTCTAGATAGTTGCCTACATGTATTTATGAAGGAATTTGTTAAATTTTCAAATCTGTGAAAAATTGCATGATCTACAGAAACATTAAAATGTTGTTGGACAGCTAAGATGTAGTTAAAAGACCTGTCGACTAATTGTATGCATACTTCTGAAACAAAGGTTGTTCTTAAAAATCTGAAAGCTAATTGCCTAAGGCTTGCCCGACATAGCAACAACTATTAAAATGCATGCCAACTGGATTTCAAATAGTATAGTTCATTCCTGAAAGAAACATCCTTAAATAACTAAGAAAACCGGTCTATTCTTGATGCATAGAGTAACATTCTTCATGCAGCTCATTATATTTCCATATTCCTTGCATTGTGCAAAAGGTACATGTATTTACTTTTTATATTGAACTATTATGATTATCAATACTATCACGGAACTACAGTGATTTGGGTC
Source organism: Paracentrotus lividus (assembly GCA_940671915.1). NCBI lineage: Eukaryota > Metazoa > Echinodermata > Echinoidea > Camarodonta > Echinidae > Paracentrotus > Paracentrotus lividus. The sequence continues at coordinate 416,646 of CALNVZ010003434.1, read as the reverse complement.
AACAAGTGGATGAATGAAATATCTTTCACAATTTTGACTGTGATCACTCAACTGTGAATTTTTTTTTATTTTAAGGGAATTTTCTAAATCAAAGGTAAATATTTCCTGTTAAATTTTGAGGCGGTTGTGTATAAATAGAACTGGGTTTGATGTGACTCAACACATTTTTGTAAAGTTCTGCTTGGTTGAGAGAAATGCTGCAGCCTAAAACTTCATGTATTTAGCTCAAATATTCTGATCTTTACAAAATTCCTCCAAACAGTTTCATATTTCTTCTGAAGGATTTCAAATTTCTGATCTTTTTGTGAAGTTATTAACATGAATCTTTCTGTGAAGTCAGCTGGTAATGATAAAGGTATGTAATTTTTTTATTTTTTTTTTCAATAACGATCATTCTCTTGTAGAATAAAAGTGGCTGTTGTATTCCTGTGGTGTTCATGATTGGGAGCATCCATTGATATCAAGCGGATGTTCTAAGAATCAATCATGGGAGGTTGTTCCTCAAAGGATGGAACCGTCAGTCAAGGTGAGATTTTACCTATAACCTGTATCAGGACAACTACATGTATATCTTGGACAATTATCCTAGACACCCCCCCCCCCCTCCCATAATTAGGCTTTGGGTTAGGTGTGGAGTTGTTGTCTGGGGGTGGGGGTAGGTGTCCTAGAACCCCTTCAAGATAGTGCCGATTCCTGGTGTTTGCTATCAATGGTTGCAAGGCAAAACAAACTTTACCTGGCCCTTTGAAACAAAATACTAAAATGAGCTTTTAAAAACTAATGAATTTACGAACATTTAACTCTTTCAACTGTTTATGATTAAATATATTGACATCATCAAACAAAAATGTAAGATATAAAGCTATGATTTATATATTACTTGGATATACATGTATGTATATGCATGCATTTAAAAGTTAAATGTGTATTTGTAATTAAAACTTTAAAAATTTGTACAGTGGCTGTGGAGCGTCTTTTAAAGTTGATGGGGATTGATCTTGAAAAGAAAAAAAAATCACAATTTAAGGGTCATTTTCAAGTTTTTGTACACATATGAAAAAATTAGGGGCTAAAGCCGACAGGTCCACTGGTGCCCGGCTCCTTCTTTATTCCATACCTCTAAACTGTTAAAATTTTAATAATTGCTTGGCCTGTCTTGGTGTGGACTGGAGATTCCCCCATAAAACTTTATTGCATGCTTCTTATGTGGAATAAAATAGATGAAGGATAAAAATTCCTTTTTGTTTCATAAATTGATCCAGGTACTAAATTTTATGCCAATCACTTGATAGAAAATACAATTACCAGTTTAAGTTTATATGATGCCAGTAATACATGTATTTTTATAAAGACAAAGTATGTCCTTGTACATCATGCAATTAAAAATATGCTGGCACTTTATTCTACAAATAATGAAACAAAAATATGTCAACTTATTTGAATTCATAGCAGGCTAATTTTAAGTTATGCATTATTTGTGAACATTTGAGCATTTAACTACAACAACAACAACAGAAATAGAAGAGTGGTTATTGAAATGCTTCTTTTTTATTTGCTTCCTCCAAAATTTGTTTTTCTCACTTGGGACCTGTTGTTGGTAAACACATATTTTATTTTCACCTTTCACGATGCCACCAATATTATTATTATAATCGGGCATTTTTCTTTATTTTTTCATCAACTGGATGGTATCTCACTCCAATCTTTCATGGTATTTTTATCATCATATTCAATTAATTGATATATTTATGTGAAAACACACTTTATTTCATTCCTTGTCTTCTTTACATTTGTCAAACTATGTGTACTCTAAACACTGGGATGTTTCATGGTATTTTTTTTCATCATATTAAACAAATGAATATGTTTATATTTATATAACTTGGTGAAAACACCCATATCATTCCATGACTTTTATGTTAATTCAATATTAAACAAATGAATATGTTTATATTTATATAACTTGGTGAAAACACACATATCATTCCATGACTTTTATGTTAATTCAATATTAAACAAATGAATATGTTCATATTTATATAACTTGGTGAAAACACACATATCATTCCATGACTTTTATGTTAATTCAATTGTTTTCATTCTATGTTTTAAAATTCATTATTTTATTTTTGTAATTCCATATCCTTGTATGAGTTGAATTATTGATTTTTCTCACGATCATTCCAACGTGTATATTCTTGTCTCCCAACATTATGAAATATGTTTTCTTTAAATATTTATGTTGTTTTATACCACACTTTTTATATCTTTATTTTTTCATTTTGATACAAACATTCATTTTCAAATGTGTATAAATTGCATGTTCTATAAACCATTTGCATGAATGTAGTACAATCTAGTCAAGTTTCACATTCTGATCACCCCCCTGATTCCACCCTCCCCTCCTCCGCCCCTCTTCATCCCGACCCCGCCTATACCCCCAACACCCCCTCATCCCCTGGTACACAACCCGCTCATACAGGTGATGTGAGGGTCACAGGTTATAGTAAGACTGGTGATAGTGGTGGTGGTGGTGGAGCTAATGGGAGCAGTGTTGACCCAAAGGGTTACAGCAATGGGGGCAAGGTGGTTGAGAAGAAGAAGGTAGATGTGGAGTCTATCGTCTGTAAAGTGGATGACATGAAAGATGGAGAGTGAGTATTGGTTCTTGTTCTTCTTTTTTTTTTAAACCTTTTCCTCATTTTCTGGTATCTTCCATTGCTCCTATTGTGCCTTGTTTCTTATTATCTTCCCCTTCTCAACATTCATATCATCTTTCCTATATTTCTCTTCCCTTTTCTTTCTCGCTCTCTTTTACTTCTCCTCTTCCTCATGCTTTTCTTCCTCTTCTTCCATCTTCTCCTTCTTCTCCGGCCTCCTCTTCTTCCTCTTTCTCCTCCCTCCCCCTTTTCACATCCTCACCCCTTCTCTTCCCATTCATCCTTTTCCTCCTCCATCCCATTTTTCTTCTGCTCTGCTTCCTAGTTATTCCTATTTATATAATTTTCTGTAAACTTGTCAAAATAGAATTTGAGATTTGAACATAAGTCCCAATGTAACGTCTTAAAATCACAGAACAATGTTCATGGTAAGCCAGTTAACTTTTTGTCTGCCTTTCTCAATTTTGGTTGTGCATTTTCTGTCTTTATTATTGTGATTTTTTCTTTTTCTTTTTTTTTTTCTTCCCCCTTCTAATTTTTGTATTCACTAGGCATGAACCACCCTTACAAACATGGAGATTTAATGATTAGATATTGTTTACTGAGACAGTCACAGACAATATTTGAGATAATATTGTAAATTGAAGAATAGTATTGTTGGTTAGAAAAATGCTTCCCCCCTGGCCCTTTATTCCTTTCTGCAATATCTATGCAATAATTATGTGTCAGTATTGAAATAATAGTACTCAACATTATGAATCTAGTAGAGTACTTTTAATATTCACATATTATTCTCATTCTCTGACATGTTATATCTATATTTTAAATTTTAATTCTAATTTATTTATTTATTTGGCAGAATGAGAGAGGTGGATGTAGGAAAAGGAAAAGCACTTCTTGTCAAAGAACTAGGAGAGTATAGTGCAATAGGACACAAGTGTACTCACTATGGGGCTCCACTGGTTAAAGGTATGTAATTAATTAAGCTTGATTGGAAATACTAGTATGAGGAATAAGAAACCATAAAAAAAATATAAATACAAATCACAAGTTGTAACTCACTTCTTTTTCACTGGAATCACTTAAACTTTCACAGAAATATTTATTTGCTCTTTCAGCATTTATCCAGATCATTATACATATTCAATATTGAAAATTTTCTTAATACTTCTTTATAAATCAGTGGCGGATCTAGACGGGAGCATAGGGAACACCCCCTCCCAATAATTTCAAAACTACTGATTGGTTGTGCATGTTAAAATTTGAAAATTTGGCAGTGCCCCCCCCCCCTCACTCCTTCAGGTGCATTATGTAATGGTCGTGTAAGATGCCCATGGCATGGGGCATGTTTCAGTACTAAGACAGGAGATATTGAAGACTTCCCAGGACTTGACAGTATCCCTAAGTTTGAGGTGGGTTGAAGCATATAAAAATAATAATAATCATGATAACAATATGTGATGCGTCACGTCGAAAGGAGAGACTAATCGCGATTTTTGAAATTCCATTTTATTTGATATTATTGATCCCTGATTCATTGGCCTTGAATTTGATATATAACCCGACTGTAAAAGAGTAAGTAGAAGTGGAGATATTTAGCCTCTGAACGCGGAGAGAATGTGCTCTTGGAAATCAAAATCAAGAGAGAAAACGTCTGCGAAGTTTGACTTCCATTTTTGATCCGAGCCAGAAAAATAAGACCATATTTGTCACCGCTCTAACTCACGCGAAATGCGCCTAGCAACCATTGTTAACAAAGGTGAACGATATGACCAATGAGGAGGCCGACGCAATTCAGATATACAGAGAACAATACTGCCGTCCGTATCACGCATGATCGAGGCAAACGCAGCAAAGCGATGTTGTCTAATAAACATTCAATCTTTCAAAAAAAGAAAACTAAATTTGGTTAGTTGTTTTATATTCTTCGTCAAATAAATAAAAAACGTCATGCTCTTTCTAATTGTTTAGAAAAAAGGTCCGCTCTTTTAAGAAAAGTGTTTACGCAACTCCTGGCGCTAAATTAGGTTAGAAACAAAACTATTTAAAAACCTTTTGGGGGGTTTTATCCGATGTTTGCGTGCTGTTCTTTTGATGTCAAATCGCGTATACTCTTGACTCATTATAAAGCCGAAGTCATTATTGTCTGAACTCTGTTGAAATTTCGACATAATTAATGTCTTAGACTAAATTATTCTTGTACGAGGGCTTTATGCATTTATTTATATTCTTTGAATAAGTAATATTGATAGAGATAAACCTCCAAAAATGTTTTAATAAATATTTGCGCTCTCACGAAAGTATTTAGAATTTCTCCTGATCCGTTTTATGAGTGGCTAGGTTAGCTTAAGACAATGAAATAAAAACGTAAATGATTTGCTCGATCTCGTCTTTTATTGATCAAACATTGTTACCAAGTAATAGAAGATATAATAATTTTAGAGAATGAAGATTATTTTTAAGAAGTAAAATCGTATTTTGTTTCGTCGTGTTTAGTAAAAACGCTACTTCTATAAACACGTTAACTTTGTAAATAAACTGCATGAAAGACTTTTTAACGCTAAGTACTTGTATCAGAGTATTATCCGCTCACCTTTTTGTATGCTCTTTATGTTTCCCTGATGGAACCAATTTGTTAATAAGGGAGGTTTTAATTTCCCCATCAGGAGCAACAGATATGCGGCCCCTAAATAAAATGCTGAAATTAACATTCATTTGGATCCAGATAGCTATAAGCAATTAAGCAATAAGTTAGCTTTTCCCCCACATAACCCCCCCCGCCTCTCCCCCACCCGATTGTTAGATTTGACGATTCGTTTGCGTGCTCCGCTAATCGCGGATGAAACAGCTTTATTCACCAGCAGGTTGTGGCATCGGCACGCAAAATTTCTGAGTGCAGCTAAGAGAGTTTAGTCGCTATTCGCTCACAAAAACGAAACAAAAATCCAGTTGAAATCAACACATCACATGACAAAGCCATGCGTTGCTAAGGCGGAGCTAAACGGAGAGGGGAAAATGAGCGTGGACGTTCGCTTGTAATGTCCGGAAAAAAAAAAATATGACCGAAAAAAACCCTCGCCGAAAAACTGCTTTTTTACCACTTTCCCGTTACCATTTTCACTCATTTTTTTTAATAACGAGCAAAGATGAAGCTTGGTAGAACCAGAAAATCAACAAAAAAATTTCCTCAAAATTTTGACTTTTTTATTAGTTTGTCGATTTACTCGGATCTTTGATCTGCGACTTCTCTCTCATTTCGACAAGACGTATCACATATAACAAAATATCCCCTCTCTGGATATGAGAGTACAACAGATGATAGATGATTACAAATATTATACAAAAGCCTCAGGAATTGACAGTATCCCTAAGTTTGAGGTGGGTTGAAGCATATAAAAATAATAATAATCATGATAACAATATAACAAAATATCCCCTCTCAGGATATGAGAGTACGACAGATGATAGATGATTACAAATATTATACAAAAGCCTCAGGAATTGACAGTATCCCTAAGTTTGAGGTGGGTTGAAGCATATAAAAATAATAATAATCATGATAACAATATAACAAAATATCCCCTCTCAGGATATGAGAGTATGAATGATAAAAGGTGATTACAAATATTATACAAATTCCCCAGGACTTGACATTATTCCTAAGTTTGTGGTGGGTTGTAGTGTCTTAAAATACATATTATAATCGTGTTACATTATCATAAGATAAGAGTTATGACTTAATCAACACTTCTTGAGGTACGTGTTTGAGAGCACAAACAGTAGTAGATGATTAAAAATATAATGCAAATATACATAAAGTGTGAACATGGTAGAAAATATGTTTAGTCAGCACTTCCAAGGTATTAACACTAAGTTCATTCTTTATGTCAGACTATCCCTGCCAGCATATAAACCCCTAATAAAAAGTTTCACAAATCGACTTTGGGCAATGATAACTTTTCAGGTATGCTTTGGTTATTCCCGATATTCGTACCATTGGAAAGATAATTTATTCACCTTTTTATTGATATCATATTTGTAATGATTGTGTCATGCTTCAATGCCCAGAATATCAGAATATGGAGAAAAGTCAAATGTTGTAAAATGCATTTTTATTGATAACATTAAAGTTCCGCAACTCGACTTTAGACCCTAATAACTTTTGGGGTAATTTATAACTTTTATTGAATTTGGACCATGGTCAAATTAAGTTATTCCTCTTTTTATTGATATTTAATTTGTCATAGTGATGTCATGCCACAGAACCCCTGAATACCCTCTGAATGCAAGGCAAAGCGAAAGATAATGTTCAATTTGAATGTTCTGTAACACAACTTTGAACCTCGACACATTTTAATGTGGGTTTTTATCACTATCAATTTGTATAGCATTGAAAAGTTAATTTATTCTTCTTTGTATTGATACCCTATTTGCAATGGTAACATCATGTTTGAATGCACATAATTCACGAATATAGAGCAAAGTAAAAAGTGAAAAGTTGCAAAATGCATTGTTATTGCTCAAATTCAGTAACTCGCAATGGACAATAACACTCACAATAGGCATTCAATTTGCAACATTTGACTTCTGACTTGTCCTAGGATACAGGTGATCTGTGCATAGAAGAACAACAATATTGTTACAATTAAGGTATCGTCGAAAAGTGGAATAAATGAGCTTGAAAATGGTATATATTCAATAAAAATTAGAAAATACCTGAAAAGTTACCAGGGCCTTCAGTCGGGATTCGGAATTCAATTTGATCTATAAAAATGCATTTTGCAACATTTGACTTTTTACTTTTCTCCATATTCTGATATTTTGTGCATTTAAGCATGACACTATCATTACAAATAGGATATCAATAAAAAGGGGAATAAATTATCTTTCCAAGAGTAAAACTTTTTGTTAGGGGTTTATATAAACATAGCATATCTGTAGCACTTTTATAAATACATTTTCTCATTTTAATTCCCAACATTTGTGTCAAATAAAAGTGCCTGGTAAATGAACGGATGCATTTTATGTGCTTTTTTAACCATCAGAATGTCTGGTATACGGTGACCCGACATTTGCTCCTGCGACAATTGCTCCGGGCTTTATTTCGTCTAAGATATAGGGTTAGGGTTAGGGTTGTAATAGGGATTTATATTAGGTTTAGGGTTAGGTTTAGGGTAGGGTATAGTGTAAAGTCCCTGGTTGAAGTTAGTCATTCGATTAGTGTATGGAATTTATAGCGGAGCAATTGTCGCGGGAGCAAATGTCATGGATTCCTGGTATACATACACTTTGTAGTTTAAGGGGATGTCTTCTAATAACATACAACATAGATTTTTTATTTTTTTTAGAGCTGGGTGCTTTTTAACAATTTTTCTGACTTTTCATTCTGCTTGTTTGTATGTAGGTGCATGACTTACAATACTCTGTTGAATACAAAAGGTTGAAATCTAATATTTCATATCTTTTTATTTCTTCTTTTCTCTTTGTATTTTATGTTTTAGGTCAGGATAGAGGGAGGAAATGTCATTGTTGGTGGGAACTCAAAGGTATGTCATTTTGCTGGAGTCTTATGAATAAAATGAATTTCATAAAAAAACAATGTTTAGTTGTAAGATTAGTTGTGTTTTATTATATGAAACATGATATCAAGTTATCATAGTTTTACACGAGTATGAATATACAGTCCACTCCCATTAAAGCACAAGTTGGACAAAGTTCATCACTTTCTTGTAAGGAATTCTTGTTATTAATGGTTATCCTGTTAATAATGGTTATCCTGTACCCTGTACCACAAAGACTTACGATTGATAAAAAAATATGATTGATTGTTTTTCGGTAGCCTCATTTGGAAACCAGGTACAGTCATAGATTAGGATTTCAATTTGGATATGATTAAAGTCCTAGACCGGACCGACAAATGAAATAGCCAAAAACGAAAGCTAATGTGCTATATAATACAACAATTCCAAATTAAGGCGTTTTTATTGTCCATCTAGAAAGTATTTAATTAAAAAGATGACCGAACCTCAACCAGGCCACCCCTCCCGAATACTTGTAAAATTACCCCTAATATAAAAGTGCGAGTGATGACGTAAAAAAATGTTAATGGAATGCTACAGCAGTCCTGCGGCTAGGCATGATTGCGTTTCGCCTTTAGAAAACACGTTTGTATTGCTATGTCAGGACAATAGACGCCCAGTGAGCTAGAATTCTATTGTTATGAAATGAAAGGGCAAAGTCAATCATGCCTGGCCACAGGACTGCTGTAGCATTCCATTAACATTTTTTGACGTCATCACTCGCACTTTTAAATTAGGGGTAATTTTACAAGTATTCGGGAGGGGTGGCCTGGTTGGGGTTCGGTCATCTTTTTAATTAAATACTTTCTAGATGGACAATAAAAACGCCTTAGTTTGGAATTGTTGTATTATATGGCATATTAGCTTTCGTTTGTGGCTATTTCATTTGTCGGTCCGGTCTGGGACTTAAAGAGTTGGGATAGGGCTAGGGTTAGGATTAAGATCAACAACTTTGAAGCATCCTGTCCATGATAAGGTTACTGAGAAAAAAATCAATCGTTACTTTTAATCAATCGTAAGTCTTTGTGTTACACCCCACTGAACACATAGACATAACAGACATGTTAAAAATAAGGACTGGGAGAACTGCCTCCTTATAAAGGGATTGTGTTGTATCAGTGGTCTCTAATGGGATTAGACTCTATTAAAATTATGTTCATTTATATTTATCTTTATATCTATTTTTATTTCCCTTTTTAACCCTTTCTCTAGGATTTATCATCTCACAAGCGAGTGAAGACGATGTGTACAAGGTCACCTGATGATGATAAGACTGTACTCATTATAGGTGGAGGTGAGTAGCAAAACAATATGGGACATTCAGGGAAATTTAAGATTGTAGTGGAAGAAGTACTGACGTCTAAAATTGGTATTTCCATTTGTGACCCCATAAAATCATAACCCTAAATGTTAGGATTAAGGTTAGCTTTATT